>JAODUO010000583.1:132500-385883 GCA_025642075.2 Ridgeia piscesae
GTGTCGGGCGAATGCGTTTGTATTCTTCTTCGTCGTCGTTTACCATGGTCCCTTTGTGGCCACGGCATGTAATCTATCTGGCCTTGGACAAGTCGTCTCTATCTATCACGGTTCTCAGTCATTATCTCTCAATCTCCGCCACCGACGAAGATCTAATATAATATCCCCCCTCTTTCTCTTCATTTTAAGTTTGATGAGTTATTTCTCCATCTTCCACCCTCATCTGTTTCCTCTACCTTTCTGTAACAGTTGTCCTTATGCATTTGTGTATGTTTCCTGTCCCATTTTCTTTGCTCCGCAAAATGTCCGGCGTAGTTTGTATCAAAGATACGCATGCTTATAATAGTGTCACCTACAGTAGACGACACACCCTTCCACGTGCTTTTAATAGTGTCACCTACAGTAGACGACACACCCTTCCACGTGCTTTTTGTACATTGACCCTAAAGGTCGGCGATTGTGGTTAAACAGATTAAATCAACGGCGCCTGTCATTAACCTTTATGGTGGATTTTGGTGTATCCCCTTTACAACTGACCGTGTGTCTGCGTGCGTTCGTGCATGTGTTAGTTTTATCACCGTTGTACACGCGTACACGTGCACGTTCGCATGAAAGCACACATTTTATGTTATGTAAAATCACGTTTATGTGAAACTGTAAGAAGAGTGACGGTCAGTGAGAGTGAGAGTGAGAGTGAGCGAGAGTGAGAGAGAGTGAGAGAGTGAGAGAGAGAGAGAGAGGAGAGAGAGAGGAGGAGAGAGTGAGAGAGAGAGAGAGAGAGAGAGAGAGAGTGAGAGAGTGAGAGAGATGAAGAAGTGAGCGAGAGTGAGAGAGAGAGAGAGAGAGAGAGAGAGAGAGAGAGAGAGAGAGAGAGGAGAGAGAGAGAGAGAGAGAGAGGACAGAGTGAGAGAGTGAGAGAGGAGAGAGAGAGAGAGAGAGAGAGAGAGGAGTAGGAGAGAGAGAGAGAGAGAGAGAGAGAGAGAGAGAGTGAGAGAGAGTGAGAGAGAGAGTGAGAGAGAGGAGGGGAGAGAGGAGAGAGAGAGAGAGAGGGGAGGAGAGAGTGAGAGAGAGAGAGAGAGAGGAGAGGAGTGAGAGAGAGAGAGAGAGAGAGAGAGTGAGAGAGAGAGAGAGTGAGAGAGAGAGAGGAGGAGAGAGAGAGAGAGTGGAGAGGGAGGAGAGAGTGAGAGGAGAGAGAGAGAGAGGAGGAGCAGGGAGGAGAGGAGGGAGGAGGGAGGAGGGAGAGAGAGGAGAGGAGAGGGAGCAGGGAGGAGGGAGGAGGGAGAGAGGGAGAGGGAGAGGAGGAGGCAGGGAGAGGGAGGAGGGAGGAGGGAGAAAGGGAGAGAGAGGGAGAGGGGGAGGGAGAGGGAGGAGAGGGAGGAGAGAGGGAGAGGGAGAGGGAGAGGGAGAGGGAGAGGGAGAGGGAGAGGGAGAGGAGAGGAGAGGAGAGGAGAGAGGAGAGAGAGAGAGAGAGAGAGGAGAGAGGGAGAGGGAGAGGGAGAGGGGAGGGAGAGAGAAAAGCAAGCAACGAAGACAACGCAACGAAGAAGAAGGAAGCAAAGCAACGCAACGCAACGCAACGCAACGCAACGCAACGCAACGCAACGCAACGCAACGCAACGCAACGCAACGCAACGCAACGCAACGCAACGCAACGCAACGCAACGCAACGCAACGCAACGCAACGCAACGCAACGCAAAGCAAAGCAAAGCAAAGCAAAGCAAAGCAAAGCAAAGCAAAGCAAAGCAAAGCAAAGCAAAGCAAAGCAAAGCAAAGCAATATAATATTATGCTGTTCTCAAGACCTGTCGTATATTAACACAAACAACTGAACGCGCCCTGTGCCCTCACATCACCCGATTATTAGCGCCATCGTTTCGAACGACCCACTTTGCAAAGGCACACTTGATATCCGCATCTTGCTACCACGATCGACTACAACTCTAAACCAACCCCGCCGTGTTGCAGTGTGTGGTCAGGCCGTCCTCAACCAGCCGGGCGACAGTCTGCCGAAGCGCATCGGCTTCATCATCGGCGGTCAGGACGCGATGCTGGGCGCGGCCCCGTGGCAGGTGATGCTGTACGAGTCGCTGGCCAAGAGCTTCTGCAGCGGCGTGCTCGTCAGCAACCGCTGGGTCATCACGGCGGCGCACTGCTTCGTCAACTTCCAGCAGCAGTTCCGGCGCAGTCTGACGTCAGCGAACCTCGTTCTGAAGCTCGGCAAGCATAAGCGTCTGCAGCGCAGCAGGTGAGGTCAAATGATTGATTTACATCCGCGTTCTGGGTTGTTAATATAAAGGTAGCTCTCTCGGTTTTGAGGTGTCCCATATTTTTGAGTTATTTACCCCAAAGTAGAAACAAACGGGGAATTTGACATCAGGAATATAACGCCCAATTGTTTGAGCCAGTATTTAGCTATACGAATCAAAAATGACAATTTCGAGATAACCAAGAAGAACATAATTTCGTTAAAAATATGAACGTTATTCGTGAAAAATGTTATCAAGTTGAAAGAATAATATATCAAAGCAATTTTGTATTCACAACTAAACAAAAATCAACTCATAGCGTCGTTTCAACCGCCATCGGTGGGCATCATCAGGAAGCGAATCTTCACTGCTCATCGGTTGAAGATTAAGTCCCTGGTGAAGGCCATTAGTGGTCGTTAAAAGGTCGATGTTAGTCGAAATTTGGCAGTTGTAAATTAAGAAATGTACTTTAATATATGAAAATTATTGATGTCACCTGTTGAAAAACAAACACGTGTCTGAGTGCAGGTACGAGAGAAACGTAAAGATGGCGCGAGTGCGGATCCACAGTGACTTTGACGGCGAGCGGTACAACAACGACATCGCCCTCATTGAGCTGATTGACGAGGTCGAGTTCAGCGACTACATCCGTCCCATCTGTCTGACGCGCTCCCAGGAGATCCTGTGGAACATCACGGCTCCGGGGACCTTCGGGATTGTGACGGGCTGGGGCATGCTGATGGAGGACGGGCCTTCTCCCATCACCCTCAACGAGGTACGGCTGCCGCTGGTCCCCCAGGCCGTGTGTGCCGCGTCGACACAGTTCAGCATCTCCGACAACATGTTCTGCGCCGGCTACCAACGGGACATCGTCGGCGACGCGTGCATCGGCGACAGCGGCGGACCGTTCTCCGTCGAGTACTTCGGGCGCTGGTACCTCGTCGGACTCGTCAGCTGGGGCGAGGGTTGTGGACGCTCCGGAAAGTTCGGCTTCTACACGAATGTGTCCAAGTACACGGACTGGCTGGCCGAAGGAATGGGAACGACGCGATGAGTCGTTTTTAGGCGACGTGTATATCCTGATAGAATGATGGGGGAGAGGGAAAGAAACCAGAAATGTGAGAGCGAATGTAAGAGCGAATGTGAGAGCGAATGTGGGCGCGAATACAAGAGCGAATATGAGAGCGAATGTAAGAGCGGGTGTGACAACGAATGCAATGCTGAACGCGAGAGACCGTAAGAGCGAATGCACGAGCAAATGAGAGTGCTAGTGCAAGAAAAAGAACTAGTGCAAGGGGCAGAGATAGTGTGGAAGCTGGTGCGAGAGCGAGAGCGAGAGCGAGAGCGAGAGCGAGAGCGAGAGCGAGAGCGAGAGCGAGAGCGAGAGCGAGAGCGAGAGCGAGAGCATCAGCGAGAGTTAATGCGAGAGCCGAGCGAGTGTGCAAGTCAAACAGCTAAAAGTGTACAAAACTATTAAGATATATAAGGAGTTAATCTTGTTTATCTGATATATTACTTTACGTATAACGATCTACGGGGGACATTTTGTAAAAACAAATTGGGACAAAATTAAATTGCATAATATTCATTTACAAAGCTAATATTGCAAGTGTTCTAATGAACTTTTCCTCATACATAAATGGAATATAATTGTTTTTAGAGGTTTTCTATGCATATATGTAAAACTTCTGAAGTAATTCAATGAAACATGTTGTTAGTTGTGCCACATCTGTAATCTAGCGACGTTAATTAGCGACGATTTTTATTTCATAATAAATGTGTTTGTATTGATTAATAATATGTTTATATTTAATTGCACGATTCCTTTACCCGGTGATTTACTACGTTACAATCGTTTGTTTGCTTGTTTTTTGTTTTTGTTTTAAAATGTCATATATTTGTTGTGGTTCAAGTTTGTTCCTTTATTGATCATCTTTGTTCGATGAGTTCACGCTTATATTTTAATCACGTTAAGTTTATGATTTTGTGATTACATTTTGCTCTTGTGACCGAATCATCAACATTAAAAATGAGGTATTACAACCGTATTGTTTGTGTGCTATTACAACGGCAATACTCGTTTATGTTACGCCTGACTGACGAGTTATTTCGCGTCACAGATACGTAACAATGAAAACCCACGCGTATAGGGCCTGCCTACTATACACTGAACTTCTAAACATGACTCGCGTACTTTACTTCTTAGTCACTATCATAAATGTTTATAAACGTGACAAGTTTATACACTCGTACGCCTTCGTCAAACACGATAATACATTAATCCTCCAGTTCGACTGTAACGAGTCGCCCGTCGAATACATTATTTACAAGTAGGCCAATAACGTACGCCAAACAATACAACTCTCTGCGGTTACCGTCGGCGCGATGAATCAATACATACTAATCACACACACGGTGCTATCTGCTGCCATAGATACGGTGTACACACACTGGGTAGTTGGCTCTCTGCCTTGACGTGTGACGTGTAGTCCGCCATGTCGTGATTCCTCCGTCGCGTAACAGCCAAGTCTCGGTGCCGCAGTTCTGCAGTGTCCGCCATGTTGTATCCTCTACGCTTGGCATTGTTTCTGCTTCTGGCTGTCCCGCCCTGTTGGACACTCCGTACCCGCATAGCGGAGCTGATTACCCTTCCTTCAGGTGAGTACGTCAACTTGACCTCATAGATTGAACTGGACGGTAGACTGGATATACGGTAACCGGATATGGGAGGACATGTATAGTGTCAACAAACAACACGGGTGGTATCTCTGTTAAGCTTGCAACACTGTTTCACGTAAACCAACGTATATTATAACTGGTGTACTACACAAAACAAGCTCACATATTTAAATATTGATCGACCCAGTTCTATAGTGTTTTGTGGTTATCTCATGTTTACACATTATTACGTTGCTGAAACACATCTACACAGTTCTGCGTACATTATGTTGTTATCTGATAACGACCACATGTATTGTCTGCCTGTACAAGAGCCTCCCAGTGGTAGACAATAAATACAACTCACATGCCAGGTGGACTAGTAGCCTTAATACATTCATCCCCAAGAAAAATCGCTTGTCTCCCATTGTTGGTGGATACCGCCGAAATGCGAACTTTTTAAATACAAATTCATCTTTTGACCTGCATTATTAAACACATAAATGGCAATTTAATAATTTATGATGCAACGCAATTATGTTATTCATGTCATACATATTGGTATGGTTTCACATTCACACCGGCGTGACAATGACATCGCCCCGTGGGGTGGGGCGGTGCACTGCCAGTAACCGCGGTACTGCACTGACATCAAGGGTCGTTTTACCGAGACTATATCAAGGGTCTGTTTTCACACGTCCTGCCTAGAACAAAGGTCAACATTACACAGCAGTTCGGGTATCACTTTTGGGAACCGTTCATGAAACAAGGCTAGGTTTATATCGAGCATACTCTTACCTACCGCATATATTATATATATATATATATATATATATATATATATATATATATATATATATATATATATATGGGATAGGATATATATATATATATATATATATATATATATATATATATATATATATATATATATATATATCGGCAACTTTGAGACAGTTTTTGAGGGAAATTATGATTTTTAATTGTGTCTTTCTTAAAAGTATCCCTAGATTAAGGGTACTCGTTGTGATATTGAAAGCCATTATCAAGAGTAGCGTTATATGCCCTTCGGCTGCACCCGCCTACCCTCTTGTATGGTGTGCATGATCTTAGGAAATGCACAACTGAATATACTTCAGGAGATTCGTTTTAAGCTTATATGCATTCAACCTGTACTGTATTAAAACATGATAATTTCGTATAAATACTTTCTCTGATACTTTTGTCTTGCAAATCAATGCATAATGTGGGTGTTATCTTCGCAATCAGCCGAAAGCTAACTGTGTGTATGCGAATCACTTTGACTTTGCTGCCATGTGGGTAATTAATTACGAGCCCGATTAGTGAACAAAACAATGACCGTTGACTTTAAACACAGTGAACTTGTTGGATAAAACCGAAGTCTGGCGAACTGAACCGAATATTCATGACCATGACTTATACGAATAGTAGGCGTAGCCCAAACAAGAAACATCGCATATACGCGTAAAGTGAGAACCCACGGTCTCACTTGCTTCAGCAGCAGCTATACTCAGTTAATCGATGTACATTGAAAGCGGTGTTATTATTTCACCCGGGTAACTTTAAGCTGACACCCACCCTCCCTTTAATGACTGGTTTACTTATGTTTGTCGTTCGATTATTGTATAATTAATGTATTGTGTAGATGTTAGTTAGTAGGTAGACTGCAGATAGTTAGTAGGTTTAGTCTGACTTGTAGATCAGGGAGTTTGCATTGTTATGTGGCGATTGTCTGTATACTTGCACATGTATACTATGTACGGTCATTATTTGAACATGTGGTTATTGCATAACATTAACACATGCAGATCTACAAGTTCACCCACAACCCTGTCTTACTCTTATTTGTTCACCAACCTGACCGAGTGTCAGGGCGATTTATTGCTAACAGACTGATTAATACCTACCAAACACAGACAGGAGGTATAATGATACTTTTGAGCTGTTTTGTTTCGAGAGTGACGTTGCCCATGTACACACACTTGGTAGGTCGATACTAACCAAACAGGTAGGCTATTCGTTGTCACTGAGAACGTGTTGATTGGACGACCATGTTGACAGGGACACGGTGTCGAGACGACTCGGGGACTGAGAGAGGTGACGGTGACGTGTGGTCAACGTCGAACGTGTGTGACAGGAACAGATGTCACGAAGGCGTCTTCCTTAACTATGTTATCAAATACGGGTAAGAATAAACCGTTAATTTATTATTATTATTATTATTATTATTATTATTATTATTATTATTATTATTATTATTATTATTATTATTATTATTATTATTATTATTATTATTATTATTATTATTATTATTATTATTATTATTAGTTAGTCGCCACTATGAAGCTGTGCATATGCGTGAATCTTACATATTACAGCTCGGTTATACACAAATACGCACGCATGCACGCTCGCACGCATGCATGCACTCACACATGCACGTACACGTGCACGCGCACGCGCACGCGCACGCGCACGCGCACGCGCACACCGCACACGCACACGCACACGCACACGCACACGCACACGCACACGCACACGCACACGCACACGCACACGCACACGCACACCACACGCACACCACACACACACACACACACACACACACACACACACACACACACACACACACACACACACACACACACACACACACACACATCTGACTGACGGACGAACTGTAATTACATTATTTATACGGGTCGATATGTCTCGCCCTTTTTTCTCTTCCCGATCTTCCAGATGTCGCAAACTGACCGAACAGGAAAACCCCGACTCTGTCAACTGTCGACCCGTGAGCGACGACAGTCAGGCGTTTCCCGACTGTTGCCCGAAACTGCAGTGTGACAGCTTCGTGCCTGATTCAGTGACGATAGCGCGTGAGTTTGCCCTTTGTCCTGTTTACGACCCCCGCCACGACCCCTGAGGGATGATTCCCAGGGACGACCCCTCCGATAGTATCCTGGTTGAGTGACAATATGAAAGCGGACGTTACAGACGATATCACATCCGGTTATAAAAACGATAAAAGATAAAAGACAAACACACCAGTTTTACGGTATTTTTTACTATAGTCAATGAAACTTGAAAACAAAAGTACACTGATTATCTTAGATAGTTAAGTGAATTATGTAAGCTATAACTGCTCTATATGACGCAATGTTTGATAATAATATATTTATACTTGACCGCCATATTTAATATGGCGGTCGTGAAAGCCGGAGAAGTTAAAACATGTAATACTTCAAATCCTTTTCTTCTAAAACAGTACATTTGCATATCACAATTAGTGCTCTTTACGACGAACGGGAAACTTAATTTGGCAGCCATTTTGTAAAATGGTCCCTCACCAGCTATGTCCGTTTTTTAATCAACCTAGTGGACTATTTTAAAGCTATATGTGTATATCACTCAAGTTAACATTTAGTGTACACGGGTCTGTAGGACAGATGCCAGGTTAAGCAGGATGACCTATGATATCGCCTTGTTGCCTGCAGCTTGCCGAGACAAGGCGACGACGTTCGCGTGTACGTTCTGGGCGACACACAACGGCTGTCTCCCTCCGAGTCCCTACTACAACTTCACGAGCAACTACTGCGCGCTCTCGTGCGGGTATGTACGGACAGGAGGCCGAACCCCCAATTGTTTATAGGAATTAGAGATAGCCGCAATATGTGGACAAGGGCATTCAATTTGCGTGCTGTTTTGTTTTTGTTTTTGTTGATAACTTGATGGTGATGTTTTTGATGAGGTGCAAGTGGAGGGGGGAGGGTATAAATCGAGGCGTTGGAAAGCCTCAAGATGCTATTTTGCCGAACCTCCAGAGGTAGTGCAAATCGATGATTTTGGAGAGCGTCAACAGCTGACGAAATGTTGAATGTCACCAAAAAATATACATACAGGGCGACAGCGGTGTAGCGCTGACGCTACATCCCAGCCCCACTAATATAAATTTCGTTCCGCCGCCATGTTGTACACAATGATTTATTCAATATAGTGACGTCAAAGCATTTATCTCCTACTTGTCTTGTGACCCTAATAATTACACATTTCCGGTGAACCAACGTACAGTCTGCAGTCTACCCAATATATCACTCTCTTCAACACTATATACATCATTGTTAAATGACATGCAATTTGACGAGCATGTCTTTATTCGATGCTATTTGTTTATAATGTAGCTGTCCGGACATGGCGAACTGTATTTGTTCAAAAGTAGACGTCATGGTGATACATGCTGTGGTAGTAACCATGGTCAAATTAATTGGGTAACCAGTGTTCAGGTTGTACACACTCTTTCTTGAAATAAAACATACAAGTTTATTTTAACATAATATTGGTCTTTCTTTCAAGACACATTCTGTCTCTTTATCGTTTTCGGGTTACGTTTATCAGTTCATCCTCACTAATTATCTGCATACTATGTTGATACTTATGCCCCAAATCAGTATAATGACCGTAAGTTAGAATATAAAAGGAAATGCGACGTACTTATTTCGTACCCATAAGACGATCGTTGTAAAGGCAGATTATGCACCACACCACTGCAGGGAACGGGAACGACACAAAATAATTATGATTTGTTGGGACATGTCCTGCCACCTGGTGATCAAAACTCAGTTACATTTCAAGCTGTCACGTGTCACAGCTCGGAGACATCGTGTTTTGTGTTCGTCATTTAGGAACTGCGCAAATAATTGGTTAGTTATGCTCGACAAGTTATTGTGTTAATTAGTGAAAGTGTTTGAGTGACTTGGAGGGTGAGTTTATGTAAGTTGTTAGAAGTATGTAGTTAGTTATAGCTATTTGTTACAAAATTGTAGCTAGTTAATCTGTGAGTTAATAATTAGTTAATTAATGTGCGATTCGATGTGAATTACTTATTTAGGAATTCATAACACCAGTTAGTAAGTGACTGATTGTTTGATTGATTGATAAATTGTTTGATAAATTGATTGATTGAGTGGGTGAGTGAGTGAGTGAGTGAGTGAGTGAGTGAGTGAGTGAGTGAGTGAGTGAGTGAGTGAGTGAGTGAGTGAGTGAGTGAGTGAGTGGAATGAATGGAAGTGAATGCGTAAGTATGTGAGAGAGTGATCAAGTGAATGAAAAAAGAGTGAGAAATGAGTTTGCGAAATGGAAAATGAGTTAACAATGTTAATTCATTTGCATTTGAAGTTTGTGATATGTGAACTTGGTAAGAGTTAACAGCACCAATAGTTAACTTAGAAGTTTATGACCACTTGTTTTTTTATTCAGACTGTGCTGATTGGCACTCTAGACAAGGCGACACTCACGACGTGCCATGGGTCATTCATCTCCGACTGTCGACTCCCGATGACGTAGGACCTACGTCATGTTTCACCAACCCCAAAGTTGATGTCCACTCAACAAATCAAGACGTCTCGTACTGCAGGCTGCAACCATCAAGGCCCATCACGATTTCATCGTAGAACTCGCCTCGACACGCCGTACCAAGGTCCACCGAATTGCGCCCGGACTATGACCGCGTTCATCCACCTCTACGTCTCCGAGTGGCCGCGCGTGTGGCGAACGAGGCGTTGTCGTAATCATCACTATTCATTGCCGACTCTAACTACACGCGACGGCAGCGGTCGAGGACATTACTAACGCAATAATGAAGACCAGCGGCGCTGCATGGCAGTGTCAACGAAGCGTCAAATAGCCGTATATCACGCGTCGCACGTGGCTCTCGTTTAGTCGGCGACACTGCCTCGGGGCGGACCGACTTGAAAGTGGCGAGCGCGTGCTGGCTGCAGACTGCTGACTGCCGACTGGGGCGGCCGAGCGCGCAGCTATGTGACCGCCACGGCCCGGGCCGCCGCCTCGCAGCAGCGGGACACCGGGCCCAATCCGCTAGAGGGGTGTACGTGGTGCGTCGACGGCGTGTGTCCGCAGTGGTCACCGCGTCCAGCCGTCTGTCTGGTCAATACGTCCTCTTACCACTGCAGAGTTCACATGTCAAAGTCTTCATTGGCGTCGTTGTCATCGGCGTCATCCGTTGTCGTCGTTGTCGTCATTGCTATCATGATCAATCGGATGCAGAAAGGGCCTACACATGTTGTTTCATTTGTTCTTGGTGTCAACCATCCCAGTACTGTAGAATATATGTATGTATGTATGTATGTATGTTATGTATGTATGTATGTATGCATGCATGCATGTATGCATGCATGTATGTATGTATGTATGTATGTATGTATGTATGTATGTATGTATGTATGTATGTATGTATGTATGTATGTATGTATGTATGTATGTATGTATGTATATATATGATGTATGATGTATATATATATATATATATATATATATATATATATATGTATGTGTGTGTGCGTGCGTGCGTGCGTGCGTGCGTGCGTACGTGCGTGCGTGCGTGCGTGCGTACGTGTGTCTGTCTGACCGTTTGAGTATCTGTGCGCAAGTGACTGCATGCATGTCTGTAAGTGTGTACAATTAATGCAAACATATTACTATTACCCTATGTATTATGCCACAATGTTAATAAATAAAATGTTATATTTTAATTCATAACATTTCATTTGTTAATACATACATTAGGTTTATATTGAACACTTGATAATAAATATCATTTGTTTGAACATTTCATTAGACAATATATTTTATTTGACAAAATAATTCATTAGATGATTATATTTCATTTATATTTTTTAAATTAATGACAGTAAATTGTGTTTGATATGTTGCAAGCGTTCCCCGATGGATTACTTACGTCGCACAAAAGTCTACAAAACAGTGCCTATTCTTGTTAGGCCATTTATATTGTTCTATTGACTCAAATTATTATATTAATAATTATCTAAATATAAATAGGATAACAACATTAGACAACATTGTTAAGTAGTGGTCGAAAAGACGTCTTTCTATAGGATATTTTCTATATCCAAATTTGATAAATTACCCATCGTAGCAACCTCGGATAGGTGTATGTTACGCATAAGATACAAAGCATGGAAAAAGCCCCGGGTCCTGGTTCGTAATGGTCGACGTCCAATTCTCAGATCAGCTGATAGAATTGCAGTCGCTCACTGGTCCGTTTCTATGTCACGTGCTAGTTATGCTAATCGCGATGCTGGTGTCAGCTGACCAGATCTACGGACGCCGGTCCGTCAGCGGGGCAAAGGGCACTGTGGCGACTCTCCGTAATATGGCTGTTTACTTTAAATCAGAATTATCAGTTCGATTTCGCCTCATATATATCGCGAGCCGGTTGCTGATTAGTAAACAAATTTCGGGTAAAGTGCGCCAAGCAGCTGCTGGTGGAAGCGTTTACACGACTGTAAACACTGGTGTTGTAGCCCGACATTCACACTGCGGGTAGCGCCACTTAGGAACCAGGGGTGGACGGGTTTGTACCCGAAATATGGAGACTCGTAAACCCCGTCAGAGACCGATCGTTGGTCGTGGTGTTTCTATCGCAGTCGCCGTCCCGATAACAAGAGGCGAATTACGCTTGATACCTAGCATACTAAAGGCAGTTTTAAAATGTGCATTATGTAAAAATTGATACAATGAAATGTTTTGTTTCATCTCCACGAAACAGGAACAATGAGAATGTTGTTAGAGATCTTAGAGGGTCTCTATTATGGCCTGAGTACGATTTGATAATTTGTTTGATGAAATGTTTTTCACTGATCTTTTCCCTGCAGTAAATTTGGGTATCTGAATATTTGTTACTGTTGTTTGGGAATGTCTTCAATATTGTTTGAACTCGATTCCAGTTTGGTCTAATATTGTCTCCACCGTTTTCATATAATACCTTCGTACTTCGTGCGGTCTGAAAATCTCTATAATTCGGTCTACAATTATAGAGATTGGGGACATGTCTCTCCATTGTCCCAGTATGGTATCATTAAACTCTAATAATCTCTCCACGCTGAAAACTGATCGCTCTTCTATACGGGAGGCGTGTTCCTGTTTAGACACACGCCGTCCGTCCGCTGTCTACCTGTTGCCATATATTTGTCACGTGTGAGGTTTTGTCATTTGTCTTGCGATCTCATTTGCCGTGCTCCTCAGACACCACGACCTTGGCTCGGCCTGGCGCTTGACCGACTGAACTTCACCTCGTTGGAAGAGATTCCTCTTATCGGCACCGTTCGGCAATATTAACGAGTGTTGGTGGCGAGGTTACGAAGTGACATCGGTTCTGTTTACTAAACAGCCACAGAGATCGTCATCATGTTGTTGGCCATGCAGGGGGTCCAGTTCCTCGTACAACGGAACAACACCTCGGGTACACTGCGTGCAGTTCAATGACGCTCTGTGTAATCGACATAATTTCACCTTTTTATTTCGAATGCAAATAAATATTTGGTTGATACACAGGACATCTTTCATGTATAATAAGGTACCATATCTTAGTTTTTTTCGCAGAAATGTCTAATAATGAAGAAAACCGGAAATAACCGGAATTGTACATGGGCTAGATGGGGTAATCAAGCCACTCGCTCGGACTAAAAATGATGATACGCAGTGTTCTATGTCGACGATTTAGGAGCTGAACAAATGTTTTTTCTCAGTTTGTCTGATAAGTGAACATGCTTCTGTCACCATTAATGTATAGCCTACTAATATAGTGTACATTATTTAGATATATGGAATGTTACAGCTGTGTTTCAGTTCCCATTTAAAATGATCAGTCGATGTCTCTTGTTGCAAAGACACACATTTGAAGCAGGACAAGGTTATGTTTACAGCTGAGAGGAGAGATGTGGTTATAGAAATGTAGGTGTACATCATTTCATGCTACACAACCGGAAGTATAAGACGTGGCGTCACGCAATCCAACAAACAACATCACGAGTCACACATAACACTGAGTTTAGATTTATAACACATGGGCGTCGTATAACCCAACGCATAACACGTCAAGTTATTCAGCTCAGACTCTAAAACGGTAAGTCCCATACCTTAGATTAAGACAGCAGAACACGTTGTTTCATATATTTAACAATATAGTATTTTTAGGTAATTTTTTTTAATTTATTGGGCCGATGATTATCGATCAGTGGTTAGAACATTAACGAAGAAACAAAAAGGCGCCGTATCCCGCGGCTCCGTCGACTTAGTCTACAGCCATCGGTAGTTCGGAAACAAACGAACAGACGACACTAGAGTAATGTGTGCCCACCCACTACATATTTACAAGGTCCGTAGGCTGGACGAGTGTAGGGTAGATGCGAACGCATCCTCCCCTCTTTCAGAAAACAAAGTGAGTGTCTTCGAAATATTGTTAGCAGCACCGCGAAACAATCTCCCACATAATTGTAGCATTCGATCGCAAAATACAAAATTCTAAACACTCAGAGAGCGAAATCCGTACAATAATACTACGCTCCAAAATTATGTCCGATATAATCAGAGAGACTAGTTTAAATCAAACGACTACTTATAGGTAATGTGCAATCAGAGCTACTTCATCCGAGCTCGGGCTTTTCAACATACAGCGCCCTCACACGGATGGTATAAAACCAGGGGAAGTAGAAGTAGAAGGAGAAGGAGAAGGAGAAGGAGAAGGAGAAGGAGAGGAGAAGGGAAGGGAAGGAGAAGGAGAAGGAGAAGGAGAGAGAAGAGGAGGGAGGAGAGAGGAGAGAGAAGAAGGAGAAGGAGAGGAGAAGAAAGAGAGGGAGGAGAGGAGAAGGAGAAGGAGAGGAGAGGAGGAAGAAGGAGAAGGAGGAGGAGAGGAGAGGAGGAGGAGAAGGAGAAGGAGAAGGAGAAGGAGAAGGAGAAGGAGAAGGAGAAGGAGAAGGAGAAGGGAGAGGAGGGAGAGGAGAGGAGAGAGGAGAAGGAGAAGGAGAAGGAGAAGGAGAAGGAGAAGGAGAAGGAGAAGGAGAAGGAGAAGGAGAAGGAGGAGGGGAGGAGGAGAAGAAGGAGGAGGGGAGGAGGAGAAGGAGAAGGAGAAGGAGAAGGAGAAGGAGAAGGAGAAGGAGAAGGAGAAGGAGACGGAGACGGAGACGGAGACGGAGGAGAGGAGGAGGAGGAGGAGGAGGAGAGGAGAAGGAGAAGGAGAAGGAGAAGGAGAAGGAGAAGGAGAAGAAGAAGGAGGAGGGAGGAGGAGAAGAAGGAGGAGGGGAGGAGGAGGAGGAGAGGAGAAGGAGAAGGAGAAGGAGAAGGAGAAGGAGAGGAGAAGGAGAAGGAGAAGGAGAAGGAGAAGGAGAGGAGGAGGGAGAGAGAGGAGAGGAGAAGGAGAAGGAGAAGGAGAAGGAGAAGGAGAAGGAGAAGGAGAAGGAGAAGGAGAAGGAGAAGGAGAAGGAGAAGGAGAAGGAAGAGAGGAGGAGGAGGAGAGAAGGAAGGAGAGGAGAAGGAGAAGGAGAAGGAGAAGGAGAAGGAGAAGGAGAAGGAGAAGGAGAAGGAGAAGGAGAAGGAGAAGGAGGAGGAGGAGAAGAAGGAGGAGGAGGAAGAGGAGGAGAAGGAGAAGAGAAAGAAAAAAGAAAAGAAAAAGAGAAGAGAAGGAAATGAAAGTGAAATGAAAGAAATGAGAATGAAATGAGAAGATGAAGAGAAGATGAAGTGAGAAGAGAGAAGAGATGAAGAGAAAGAAAGAAGATGATGAATGAGAATGAAATGAAAGATGAAGGAGATGAAGAAGGAAGATGATGAGATAGAAGGAGGAGGGAGGAGAAGGAGAGAGAAGGAGAAGGAGAAGAGAAGATATATGAGAATGATAATGAGAATGAAAGAGAAGGATGAAGATAATGAAATGATGAGGAGAATGATGAAAGAGAATGATGAAGAGAGGATGAAGATGAAAGATAATGAAATGATAAGATGAATGAGAATGAATGAGAATGATAATGATAATGAAATGGATAATGAAAGATAATGATAATGATGAAATGAAGAAATGATGAGATGATGAAAACAATGATGATGATGATGATGATGATGATGATGATGATGATAAGAAAGAAATGAAATGATAATGACAATGAAATGAAATGAAATGAGAATGAGTAATGATAAGAATGAGAATGAAATGATAATGAAAATGAAATGAAAGTGATAATGAGATAGACAATGAGATGAATGAGGAATGAAATGATGAATGATGATGATGATGATAAAGAAATGAGAATGATAGATGATATGATGAAAGAATGATGATGATGATGAAATGAAATGAGCAATGATAATGAAATGACAATGATAATGACAATGATAATGATAATGAAATGACAATGACAATGACAATGAAATGAGTGATGATGAAAAGATGAGATGAGAGATGAAATGATGAAGATGAGAATGAGAATGAAAGAAATGAAATGAAATGAAATGAAAGTGAAATGAAATGAGAATGAGATGATGAGAGAGAAGAATGAGATGAAATGAAATGATGAAATGAGAATGAAAGAAATGAAAGGAAATGAAATGAAAATGAGGAGGATGAGAAAATGATGATGATGGATGATGAAATGATGAATGATAGAAATGAAATGAAATGAGAAATGAGAATGAGAAGGATAAGGAGAAGGAGAAGGAGAAGGAGAAGGAGAAGGAGAAGGAGAGAAGAAGGAGAGGGATGAGGAGGAGAAATGATGAGATGAGGAGAGATGAAAGAGGAGATGATGAGAAATGAAATGAGAATGAAAGGAGAAGGAGAAGGAGAAGGAGAAGGAGAAGGAGAAGGAGAGGAGAAGGAGAAGGAGAAGGAGAAGGAGAAGGAGAAGGAGAAGGAGAAGGAGAAGGAGAAGAGAGAAGGAGGAGGGGAGGAGTAGAAGAAGGAGGAGGGGAGGAGGAGAGGAGGAGGAGAAGGAGAAGGAGAAGAGAAGGAGAAGGAGAAGGAGAAGGAGAAGGAGGAGGAGAAGGAGAAGGAGAAGGAGAAGGAGAAGGAGAAGGAGAAGGAGAAGGAGAAGGAGAAGGAGAGGAGGAGGAGGAGAGAAGGAGGAGGAGAAGGAGAAGGAGAAGGAGAAGGAGAAGGAGAAGGAGAAGGAGAAGGAGAAGGAGAAGGAGAAGGAGAAGGAGGAGGAGGGGAGGAGGAGAAGAAGGAGGAGGGGAGGAGGAGAAGGAGAAGGAGAAGGAGAAGGAGAAGGAGAAGGAGAAGGAGAAGGAGAAGGAGAAGGAGAAGGAGAAGGAGAAGGAGAAGGAAAAGGAGGAGGAGGAGGAGGGGAGGAGGAGAAGAAGGAGGAGGGGAGGAGGAGAAGGAGAAGGAGAAGGAGAAGGAGAAGGAGAAGGAGAAGGAGAAGGAGAAGGAGAAGGAGAAGGAGAAGGAGAAGGAGAAGGTAGGAGAAGACAATTGTTTATATGACCCAGACATTTGAAATAATACATACAATAAATCCATGTAAAAAATACAAATATAAACGTACTGTAAACAAGGTATAATGTATGGTAAATAAACAAGTGAAGAGTTAGAAGAGTGTGGTAATCACTATCGAGGACCCACCGTCACACATACCACAAGTACACATGCTCATGTATGCACACCGTTACGCACAAGCACACGCATGCCCACACGCACATGTACACACTCACATAACACGCACGCACGCACGCACGCACGCACGCACGCACGCACGCACGCACGCACGCACGCATAACGAACACATAGTGGTTCCCGTAACAGCTGCATGATGTCACCACAATCACGTTGACCACACACTACATTCTTGCCCGATAAAACCTTGCAGAGTTGTCTTAATCGTTCTACACAAACGAAACGACGCGCTCACGCAATGTGCTTGTGTCATGTGTCCCAGGACTGTCAGCAACATGTGCTTGACGTTTGTCAGCGAGCGTAGGTAGTAAATCCTACTGACGTCTTGAGCGATCGTGTGTAACGTCTGTCACCAGCTGCACACGTAGTCGAGTGCACACGCAGGTGAATAGTGGGGAGTCAATGTGGAGTTTATACCCAACGTGTATTAGTATCGACAGCTCATTTTATTGTTTTATTTCACCACTTCAACCATAGTTTTCCATACCTTAAGCCACCATTTCACTTTACATTAACAATATAGTTTATATAAAACATATATATTGCATTTAAAAGTAATTGCAAAAATGCAGTAGGCCATATGTACTGTTTGATGTGCCTACATAAGCCTACATTACTGTACTGACTGCACGACAAATGTGCGACGTACAAATGATCTACATTTAAACGCGATGAGCTTATTGTATTTTATTAAAACAAAGGAAATCGTTTATTCCCAGGCAGAAACACAAAGCAGGTGACGTCATTTTTTAACAATAAATCACACCATGAAAGATTACACCAAAAGACACGGTCTGGTAGACACAGGGAATGACACGCAAAGGTTGAACCAACGCGACAGCAGCGCGGCTCTTCGCGTGGGACAGTATAGGTTGTAATTGTCGTTTCAATAAAGGGGTCTCCTTTATAAATGTTTGGTCGCCACATTTCAAACAGATTTAGCGAAAGAGTAAATCTACATATTGCCCACTACAACATGTCAGCTTATGTGTGCAACGGTCTTTGTGTAAAACACCGGACAAACTGTTAAATTATTTAATTTTCGATCCAATATCAATTCCCATCATTCTCAAAATTGGAATCTTCAACACAATGCGCGGCACGGTTATGCATACAATGTATGAATCTGGGCCAAAGTCGTTGAATTTCCATGCAAAACATATCATCGATACAGTCTTACATGTAGGCGTAGGCACGTTTTAAAGTCACTGTTGATGAGTTTAACTCACGCATTCCTCTTGTTTTTATTATAGGTTTTTGTATTGTAATAGGTGCATTGCGTGTTTACAGTGTGTAGTCGACGTATCTTCATAGAAGAAGCAGTTTGGAATCTTAGTCATGACGCGCAGAAGCACGCGCGATTTGTTATTGTGCCATAGGATGCCGATCTCGCATAAAGCACGTGACCCAAAAAGCGCAGGACGTCAGACAGCTGAATATTGTTTCGCCAGTTATACCCGCTGTAACGACGATTATTTTTGAGGATTAAAAAAGACAAGTACGTATTTTAAAATTAAACTGACTGTTCATAGTAGTTAAACTATTGACGCATACACATCTGGATATAAAAGAACCGGATTGGCGACGGACAAACGAATGGATTGGGCAGCTTTAAACTATTAACGCATTACACATCTGGATATAAAAGAACCGGATTGGCGATGGACACACGAACGGATTGCGCAGCTTTAACAACTATTACATCAAACTTGTGCTGTTTGCGCCATCCACCATGGCCTTGGGTGCAACGCCAACTTCCAGTTCGTCCCGCTTGCGCGCCTGCTGCTGGTTCCAGAGAATGTCGGCGCGAGTGAGAGCGTATGGCGCACGCGACGTGGCTTGCAGCTTGCGAGTCGCTGTGAAATATCACTCCCCGATTCCCGAGTCAACAGCGCGACGATAGATAAGGTGCCACCGTCAGTCGGCGAGACTGACACTCCGCCGCCACCCACCGAGACCGCAGCGGCACGCAAATGTCAGCTATGCCGCGTTTCAGTTCGAGTTAGCATCACGGATCATCGGTGGGTCTGCTGCCGTTAAATTCGTGCGACACGATTGTGAACGTGACAGGTTCTACCTGTTTCGCCCATTACTCTTGATCAGTTTTCTCCGGGACAAAGTTAACGGAGTTATCGTAGAGTGCATACGTGATTTGTTGTTTGTAAACGGTGAAAAACGTGTTTTTGTCAGCGGTGCTTGATTGAACGAATTTCACCCTTCGGTTGCATGTGGGGCATTTGAACGCAATCGTAACTTGCATCCATTACGTGACATTTTGCTTAGCAACATATGGTCCGTCAAGCGTACAAAATGGCGGACGCACTTGTGAATACGTCGAACATTCTGTCGTATAATTTGTTGAAATTCGCACCACAAATACTTTCTTTGCGACAAGAAAACATAGGGCAAAGTTGTCTAAACGAGAATGCCTCTATACGTCATAAAGGCAGTATAATATGTTACCATCTCGTGTCATTATCCTAAATTAATTGAAAACATGGCATACTTGCACTGCCTTATACACAGTAAAATGCTTTTGATCTCAATAAAATAATATTTGTAATGATATTCACTTAAGATAAATGTTTGCTAACTTTAACCTAGGGTATCCAATTTCCACTGTGATGACTCATTGCTCACAATGGTCTACGGACTCACACGCCGCAGCACTTCAACTTTTGAAACTTAAACTGTAACTTTGATCTGAAACCTGTGTCGTGTCATTTGTCTTATTTCAGCCGTATGTGACACTTTTGACAGACCTGGGGACTGTTTCACGAAGCTTTTTTAAGTGCTCTTAACAGCGATTTTGATCCATAACATCGAAATTTCACTTTATGTAGGACCAAAATGAAAAACTGCGTTTCACGAACATTTCATCCTGCCTCTCGTCCATAAAAATGTTTCTAGAAAAGCAAATCTCTAAGAGTACGCCATACCACACTTTAAAACAAAGATATGCATGATAAACAGGTATAATTCACTACTTGACGTTTTAATTGAAGTCAAGTCTCATGCAAATTTCAAATGCACAGCAACATAAGTCTTCAAAGCGTTAGCGATTAAAAGTAGGCTAATTTATTACTTGTATACACGACATGATTAGCGTCTAGACCCAGTGACGTTTGCAGTGCAGTTTACCGCTTTGCGAAGGTAAATGTTGTTGTGATGTTTATGAATCGGTTTTTGAGCAAATTTAGGCTGCATCGAATTTGAATTGTACACAGTTACGTT
Source organism: Ridgeia piscesae (assembly GCA_025642075.2). Classification (NCBI taxonomy): domain Eukaryota; kingdom Metazoa; phylum Annelida; class Polychaeta; order Sabellida; family Siboglinidae; genus Ridgeia; species Ridgeia piscesae. Next base: position 153,141 of record JAODUO010000583.1, read on the forward strand.
CATATTATTATACTCGTCGCCAGAATTTCAGTTTAAAATGTTGGCGCTCTCTGGAATCTTGTAAACTGAAAATGTTCATCAGTGACGCTGTGTGTTACACTGTGTGTGATACCGAAATAGTTTCCTCAATAATGCGTCGGCCGCTTTTATAAGATTGCGTTTGAAATATTCGCAGAACTAGTAACAAGTCATAAGTTGTTGACAAATAATCGGCGGCGTTGTTCTCTTAAAAATGTCGTCCGATTCTGTTTATGGATGGGCATTCCATAAGTGAACTTTATCTTAGTGAAACGATCCCCCGATTTCATAAGTCTGCATTCAGACTCAGTTGTTGTACTCGTTTTATCACGCCGATATGACAAGACGCGCACAATTATGTCGTTGTGTCCGATCGTGTGTTTTTCTGGTGATATGAGGGTTGAGTCTGTTTGTTCGGTCCCTAACCCCACACATCTACATGGACATGTGAGGAGAAATGGGTAGACAGGGAATAGACCACGAGAGAAACGAAGACGCGAGGAGTGGGGGTAATCAAGGAGGGCGACTTTGCGACAAACATGGGTGCCACCACCCTCTTACCCCAAGTGTGACATGATAATCCACTGACGTCACAATAAAAAAACATGTCCCCAAATGATATACAACTTCCGGCCGCCAGAATCTTATATCACGGCGCATCGACCGCGTGATATCGGGTTACAAAAACAGAAGTAGCATTCGGTGTGATTTTTTTTATTTCCGGCTGTTCGAAAGTTCTCATTAAACCCAACCGGCGTAGACCCGAAAACATCGCCCATGATGGTCGACCTATGGTAGGATCATTGCGTTCGTTCGTTGCTCTCAGCACTGGCACCGCAACAGCTATCACGGCAAGTAAAAATAGCTGCCTGTGTACTTACAAGTTGAGGTCGACGGGCGACAGCGGTTTGAGTTGACACGTCTCCAAGCGAGGCAGCAAAACAACTGGTGCGATGTTGAAATCCACCCAGTGATAAAGAAGCCGGAACATACGACCGTTGTTTTTTCTTTAAATAAATTGCATGATAGCTGCCTAAAAATGTCCCAGTTGAACTAACTAACTACGTGAAGAAACTAACTTAACTTTTTTATTTGCGTTGGCTATTTTCAGCGGACTTCTTGCTATGGGTGCTATCTGATTTATATCTGGCATGGAACTTGCACTGGTCAGTGATTTTGGTAGTGTAAGAGCGAAAGAGCTCCTAAAAATATAGGTTTAGACGTGATATACGACGTTTTGGGACTTTTACACGAACGTGTTTGTCCAGTGATTAATTAACGCGCTACTGCATTAAATCGTTCACGCTGTAGCAACCATTATTTGCTAGTCGCCCGCATATTCGCAATGGCCGTTTTGCAGAACGCACTAAAATGTTAAAATCAGTCGATAGTTAAATTATATTCGGAGGTAAACTACCATTTGTAAATACAACATAAACAGTGATATTTACTTATACAGTCATACTTACGTCTTCATATGCCACTTTGACATTTTGGTAAATTATACTGTTTAAAATTTACCGGTCGCCAGGGTCCGGACTGCGGCATAATAAACAAACGTATACGACACTCGGATATAATGTTCCGTCTTTTGTGCCGTTTTGTCTTAATCTTGTACTTTATGTAAACAGATATATAATAATTAATGTTGGTAACGTGATTTAACCTGTATGAGGCACGTAGATTCACTTGAAATTTGTATTTTAAATATGGACGATCGTAGAACGCATCTCTTAAATTAAAGAAACCTGAGACTCGTCACGTGCAAGGGTATCTCAGTGTCGTTTCTGTTCCTGTAGTAATTCCCTATAATTGTACAAAGCACCTAGGCTACTTTGTTTGCGTCAATGAGCAAGCACTGTTGTATATGTAAAATGCTTAAGTAAGATCTACAGTTACCGCACTACAGTAGACAATCTGATGCAACGCATATCCATTTCCTCAACGTATTGTCGATGAGAGTTAAATATAGCTGTCTCTGTGCTGGCAGTTTGTCAAATCCATAAGGCGTTCTACTATAGGAGAAAATAGTTATATATATATATATATATATATATATATATATATATATATATATATATATTATATGTATGTATAAGTATACATATATAATATATAAATATATATTTAGTATGTATGATATAATATATATATATATATATATATATATATATATTGTATATATTAAACATAACTCGCTAATGAAGTTTATTAATATTAACTGATTAGCCCATCGTGAAACTGGTTGTTTGATGCATAAATGCAAAATATGTGAGTCATTTGAATTGATTTTTGGAATTTTTTAAATTAGTTATTGGTGTGCCAAAACGATACATACATATGCGTTAACCTGCTAACTTGTTGTACCTACTGTGAGGTTAGGTCTACCAAACAAACAACTTCGAAAATGATTGCACTCAAATGAAATGTTAACTGTCGTGTATGAAACAAGTATTTAACTAATTGTATGACATACATTCAGCAATGTTTCGTTTAATGTTGCCGAGTCTTACTGTCGTGGATAAACCCATCCCATAGATACGTATATAGACGGGTGTAGACTTTTCTTTAGTGTCCCACATAACATGCACAGAAACAACGGAAGCTGTAGAACTTTCATCTGAGTTTATTCGTTCAACGCTATCACTAGAAATTGAACTGTGGCGTCAGATATGCATTGCACACCCTGCATGCATGCAAACAAACCGTCTCGTCTTAATTAGACGCAGTTGCCAAATCACGCAAAGGATGACGGGAAGAACGACGTCGAAGCACATGACGGATCACATGAGTGTTTTTGTTGAAATAAATTGTGCCAGTGCGACAACGATACGTATGTGACAACGATACGTATGTGACAACGATACGTATGCGACAACAATACGTTCAACATCACGGACCGTCGGCGTGGAACGAACGGAATGAATTCAGCACAAAAATAACTATGTATAGTGCAGATATGTGTTACCTCGTTTCCTGATCACATGTGTCAAATTCAAACAAAAGCACCATGTGCTTATTTTTTGGACGTAAATATACGACCAGTTTGCAGTAGTTGGCTCTACCAACGTGCACTCGACTAAACGGTACAGGTTTCTGCTAGTACAGTGACCAGTTGGCAGGGACATATGTCGAAGATTGATCGCAAATGCGCTGTTTACCAAACACGACTTTGGTGATCACGAAAGGCCATCTTGGCGTGACAGCGATTTACGACTCACTCAAGCGTGTTCACGTCACGCGAAAAAAACGCCGAAACTTTGGGGGTGTGAACCGACACATAATATATCGCCATATATATCGCCTCCACCGCGGTGTCGGACGAATGATAAACTAAGCACTTATCGGCGGAGTAATAAAAACATACAAGAAATAAATTAGTGTATATATCATTGTGGGTACGGGCGCACTAATGAACAATGAGCTAGTGTTTTAATGTTATGTTATGTATACTTCTCGTTTTGTGCCGGAGAAACCGTTGTCACGAACTCTACCTAGAACATAAATGTAGGAAGTTTTTACAAGGGGGCTCTACGTCAGATGCTGATCTATGTACACACATTTCTGTTACTCGTACATTTGCATAGCGCTGTTTGAACATTTGGCGGGATTTACCCATTTCCGTAACAACAACATGCGCAGTCATAATCTACAGACGTTGCCAATCGTTATGCAAGTTAGAGTTCACCTTCTGACATATAAAATATTTACTAACATAAATCGTATTTTTGAAAATTTTAATTTATACTTAAAATAAAGTTGACGTTGCAAAATTAAATTTGTAAGATTGCGGATTTGATAAAGACATATACAAGATGCGCCGAAGAAGTCTTCTGGTATTTGACAGATGTCATTTTGTGATGATGTCATTTTGAATCTTCGAAGTGCATTCACAATTTGTAAATCACGCAGAAGATAATGAAATCGCTCCCATATCCGCATTAACAAGATTGAACAAGATTGTCATCCATAACAAAACCTCAGATGACAATTGGACAAAGAGCACTTTGATTATTTTGAGTTCAACAACTGCGACTATTGTTGGCGACATCGCCTTTGCTTTGGCATCTTGCAATATGAGCACGTCAGTCGAGTTATCAATCAGTTAGTCGTCAATCAGTTGGTCGTTTAGTCAATCAGTTGGTCGTTTAGTCAATCAGTTGGTCGTTTAGTCAATCAGTCGGTATTTCAATTCGGTCGGTCGGTCGGTCGGTCGGTCGGTCGGTCGGTCGGTCGGTCGGTCGGTCGGTCGGTCGGTCGGTCGGTCGGTCGGTCGGTCGGTCGGTCGGTCGGTCGGTCGGTCGGTCGGTCGGTCGGTCGGTCGGTCGGTCGGTCGGTCGGTCGGTCGGTCGGTCGGTCGGTCGGTCGGTCGGTCGGTCGGTCGGTCGGTCGGTCGGTCGGTCGGTAAAAAAATCAATCAATTAATAAGTCAGACAGAAACACACCTTCCTGAGATTTTTATAATATCGCCTTTCAGTGAGACCGCCTGCAACCGGAAGCACCATGCGAGTTTGGTCGAAACCGACGTAACAGGCGAAACGTTTTTTTACCACACGCTCTAACTTGACATTGGTTGTACGTAATGTCTATAGTTTAAACGTTCAACAACCTTCGTACACAGTGCACGACTACAGTGACGCTGCTGGCGGCCGTGTTAACACACACACACACACTGCACTACACGTCCTGAGTGGACGATATCAAGCAGTGACGAATAGTAATATCTTATTTTTCTTTCCAGTGTCCAACTTCCACATGATGGAGAGACAGTTTGGACGTAGGTGCGATCTCATCCAGATACCTCGTTATCTGTCCGATGACAGATACACGACGAAGGGCAGACCATCTTGGTAGTGTTGGTGACGGGAGTACAGCGTCTAAATTACGCCTTCATGAGTAGTGAGTCGACCGGTGACATAAAACAAACAGTTTACCTTCCGATTACCGAAACAAGACGGCGAAGTTACTCTGGCTAATACTAATGGTGGTATAGTATACCTTGATAGCTGCCCAAGTACAATAAACCCACCACGACTTCGCCACTTTGACGTCTGCCCCATTATACGTAATAAGTCGCACATATTACCTTGGCAGTCACCCGAGTATAGAACACGACAACAAGATTACCTTGGTAAATGCTCGACTACTGAAATTTATGTCACCAAAGCGTTTACGCCACCATCATCACAGGCTTGTACAGGTGAGTTTCTACGAGTGCAGCACCATGACAACTACAAATTGTATCGTCACATGCAAGTATGTCGTAGTGTTCGCACATCCGTCAGGTTAGTGTCAGTATCGTCGGCGTCGTTTGTTTCTTAACTACGACAATGCCAACAATACGCACTTTCGATTAGGAAGAACACCCGTTAGCCAGGAACGAAGTCTTGCCGCTTCGAGGACAAACACACGAGTGAACAGAAAACTAATGTTAGTGTAGTCATGAGCGAACATAGGCACACCAAACGATGGAAACAGTGAACAATGACGTAACGGACGTCCCGATTAATGACGTCACAGACAGCAGGCGCAATGCGCTACGACGGGATACGGGTCAGAGTTGTCAAACGAATCCTCCTCGCATTTCATTGGCTGGATATCGTCTTCGATTTCATATTTGACCCGATTCATATCGGGAAGGTAATTCATATGGAAAGTATCGGTAACGTCAAACTCGAGGTTACTCTGTCCGGCCGCCATGCTGACGTCATATCCGCCCCGCTCAGCAGAGAGAACGTACGGGTCGCGCGTCATGAATTCTGACGCGCCACCATCGTCAACATCATCATCATCATCGTCATCGTCACCATTTTGGTACGACGCGGCGTAATGCATATCGTGCGAGTCCATCATGTATTGGATGTCCGGGCAAAGTCTCGTGGCGCTCTCGTCCGGTTCTCGTCGCTGGACGTCGCCACCGGTGCCGCCGAGGTACTGGTCGAACTCGCTGCGGTCGACGTCGGCGAGTGACTCGACCTCCGTGAACTGCTCGAGGATGTAATCCTCGGTCGTCTTCGCGTAGCCGTCGTCGGGCCCGGCCGGAGAGAGACAGCGGGCGTCGAACGGCGGTATCGCCTCGGCGACGTGCGCCGGCATCGGCGGGGCAGCGGTCGACGCCGGCGCCAACGCGTACATCTCAGCCACGTGCGCCTCGGCCGTCGCCGCCGGGTCGTACTCGCACGCGGCGGCGTAGGCGCCACGTGACTCGCTGTAGTTGTGCTGGAGCGCCGTCAGGTGGCGCAGCGAGTGCGGGTTGCTCACCAGCGCGCGCAGCGTGCTCAGGTTCTCCGGCGTGCTCGCGGCCGGCGCGCGTGCGTAGTGGCTGCAGAACTGCCGGAAGTAGCAGCCGGCGCGTGGTGTGTAGACGAATTGGCGGTGCGAGAACTCACCGCAGTTGTTGGAGACGCAGTCGCTGGCGACGGATGAGGCGGCGAGCGCGTGTGCGTGCGCTTGCGCGTGCGCGTGCGCGTGCGCTTGCGCATGCGAGTCGACGGAGAGCGGGCTGGTCGGCGGGAACCGGAAGACTTTGTCGTCGGCCGCGTCCTCGGGAGAGAACTCTGGTGTTGGCAGGCCGCAGTTGGCGGCGCCACGGGGCACGGCCGAGGGGAAGGCGAAGCACGGCTTCTTGTCGAGGTCCGGGCTGCTGCGGGGGGACGCGTCGGGCGTGTCCAGTACACTCGAGTTGACCGGTACGTTGCAGAAGCCGCTTCCGTCGGGCGACGGGGACGAGGCGCCGTCCGTCGGCGACTTCCGGTCTGGGGAGTCGATGGCACGACGCCCCGGCACCGGCCCCGACCACTTGGCGGGCTTCTTCGGGTGTTTACGTCGCCTCGGTCGGTACTTGTAGTCCGGGTGTTGCTTCATATGCAACACGCGCAATCGTTCTGCTTCCTCCACGAACGGCCGTTTCTCGACTAGCGCAAGGGCCTTCCACTTGCGGCCTGTCAGACAGAGTGAAACATTGAGTACCAGAGAAAACAACCAGCTTTCAATTAGGAAAGATATATATATATATATATATATATATATATATATATATATAGAGAGAGAGAGAGAGAGAGAGAGAGAAGAGTACAGACAGACAGACAGACAGACAGACAGACAGACAGACAGACAGGCAGGCAGGCAGGCAGGCGGCAGGCAGGCAGGCAGGCAGGCAGGCAGGCAGGCAGGGAGGCAGGCAGACAGGCAGAGAAAGCGACAGAGAAAAGAAAGAGAGAGCGTGGGAGAGTCAGGTAGAGACAGAGAGAGCATGCCCGACAGTCCGTCTGTATGTCTGCCTGTTTGTTAGGTCTGTCTGTGTACGTTTGACTGTGCGTCCGCGTGCGTGCATGCGCATGTGCGATCAAATTAATTAAGACCGAACAAGAGACACCACAAAAGGACAAGGTTCACACGAAAGCTGCAAACGAGGCACATTCGAATTCATTACACAGTCGTTATCCAACCTCAAAGGTCACCTCGACCCGTCGACCGATACGCATGCGCAGAAAACGCAGTGATGAGTGACGACTCTTTAACAGACCACAGAAACTCCACCGTAATCAATTACCTTTCGTTAAGTTGGCATACACCATAATCGCTACCATATGTTAATGTTAAACAACTTAAATCCGAATCGGGTTGCTGTTGTCCTACAATGGCTCGCTAGCCGAGGTGATTATCGCCCGTATCTCCGCATCAGTAGCCGGGCCTGTGTCCCATTAACTGCCGTTGAAATCGGGACCTGGCCTGACGTGATTATAAAGTGGCATATGACTGCAGAAAAACCGACGCAGGGTGGAGCGCCACAGCGACCTGTAGGCAGCGACAAGTCGCCTATCTAATCGGCGTAGCGATTTATCAGTTCGCTGCCGCGGGTGAGCGTGCGCACTCGATCCGGTGTCGCCGTCTCGGATTGTACCCGCTCTCAAATTGACCGAATCGGCGCGCACTAGCAGAGCGACCGGGCAAGAGACTCATAATTGAAAATTGTGTCATACACGTCGCGTAGTGGTACGTGTAACTTTCGTCCAATACAGAGCAACCAACGCTAGCACTTTTCAACGTTAGTATAATTAAACAGATTCTTTGGGACACGAAAGGGATTCTTTCGTGTCCCAAATTATAACCAAAAGGGATTCTTTGAGAATATGTCACTCTTTATAATGTACACAATTTTAAATTAATATAACTATTTAATGTAACCCTATACCTTCGTTTCATTTGAATTATGTTTTAGAATCTGATAACACATCGAAAGGAATCCTTTCGGTGTCACAAATAATTACAAATACGCGGAGTTTCTAGTTTGGGCCCAATACGCCTATGTTATATGGCATGGTTATAAGTGATTAATAAAACATAATTCTAAAGAGATAAAGGCTTAGAATTACATGAAATAATTACAGTATATTAACAGGATTGTGTACATTACAGTGAATTTAAAGTTATCAAATAATCCCTTTTCATTATAATTTGGGACACGGAAAAATCCCTCTCGACTTCCAAAGAATCCTTTTAAAATGTAGGCGACACCATGAAGCTAAACCCGAAAGAAGTTCGCATTTCAACCGCATCACTACCTATTTTTATCTGCGCGGCTAGTATATTTCCGCCAGAAAAAAAACACCTATAAAAGAGTTTTGCAATAATGGCCGGTGTAGCGCGCCAGAAGTAAGTTTCGGTCGCATTTGCAGCGATATCCACACTCCACATCCAGCGTGTTGACGGACTTGACAAATGCTGCATGCTCACCACTCCGAGAATGATATAAGTATTGGTCTGCATTTCAACGTGAAATTGATGTCATCTTAATCAATTGCCCACAGGAATTCACAGCTGAACCAGGCATATTTTGTGCCAAACCAAAGACTACAGGTTGCGTTATTTTTCGGGATATTAAATGCATTGACTGTTCAAAGTACATTGTTGTGGGGCATCGGCTATTTGTTTAAATTAAGCATCTTCATCAAGTCGTAACAATATCCTTAGCAGACTCTCTAGCAAATTAGTGCAAGTGTAATATATCGATGTACTCGTTTGGTATCTTGCAATAACAATATCCTGTCTTCAACATGTTTATAAATTAATTACAGGACACTGTCTGTTTGTCGTACACTGTATCATACGTTCAGCTAAATTACACTATTATGCAGGCATGTGTCATATTCACTGGGCAAGTGTACATAGATAGTGTTGTATTAGCAAATATTACTAATACTCAATCCTGTGTGAGCCAAGTTAACAGTTGAGTCAATTCTGCGTCAGATGTGGAATCCAGATCGCTTGAATACATTCCACAGAGTGACAATGTATAGAACAGCTTTTAAAAGCGTGCTTGCTCTAGCATCAACTAGATGCTTGTCAACGGCACTACGGTCTGCCGTGAACTTTTGACATTTAGAACATTTAATTAATACGGTCGTTATTAACACGGACGAGTTCCGTGAACATAATTACTTACACGTACGAAACAGCTTTAACTGCTTATAAAAACAATTCATAATTAAGAAGGTCATTGCGTGTTTCTCGTAAGCTAAACGACGTTATGCTACGGTGTTACGTAAAATACATCGCCTAAACGATGAAATTGAAAATCATCCATCAATAATTACCTGCCGTAGTCGATAACTATAACATTGTTACTTACTAAATTTCTCTCACAGCGTTTCAGTCTTTCCATTAGTCGGAACCGGACCATTAATTTTTTTTATCAATAGTGTACGTCATTCCTGTAGCTACATTCTTAAACAAGAAAATATCCTAATAATTCCCTCTGCATGCGCATAACTATCTGCTGTCTCCAATGCGAAAACGAGGCACGTACAGTTCTAAAGCAGGCTCAAACGTTTTACATTATACATATTCCAGAACATACTTTTATCACAGCACTTTCTTTCTGCCCGTGCGTAAGGGGGCCGAAGGTAGGCGCTGACCTTTAACACGTATACATGCGTCATAACGGGCATGCGCAATTCGTAGAGGGGAACCGGAAGATACTCGCAGACTGGAACTTACTTTTGGCACGGTACACTGTGTTTCGATCAATGTTCGGTTTTATCGTCAAACCGAACGCTTGATTCCGAAGTAAATTGCCAGAGAATACCTTTTTAAAATCCACACAAGCGTGAACGATTGTTTTGGTAATTCATAGAGATAACCTTGTCTCTATTTAAAGGTAAATAACGTATTCTAATAACGTTTCAGTGAAAGTTCGAAAACAAGGACACATAGCATAGGGACATTGCCATCGTAGAAATAGTGCTATATTTGTGTGCGGAATCATACCTAGAGTGTTCTGACCAAGAATGAGGAAATTCGGTCAAATCTTTATAGAAGACACCATAGTGAATATAAGATGTTGGGAAGCACAACAAACAGGGAGTAGGTCCAGTTGGAACGGGTCTTGATGGTAATCACAGAAAAGTGAAAACTGAACCTTTGACAAGCAATGCACGACGGGAGACAACGACGATTTGAGATCGAGGCACCGCTGCCTGAGCGGAGGTCACCTGCTACATGAGCGATTGAGCGCTTCTCTAGCAGCGGGGTCAGAGATAACTGAACCACTTGTTGGGTACAAATCACCTATAGGCAGTTCTATCAGGACCGAATGAGTGGCTGTATCATGGGCTGTATCAGTCGGACTGCGGATTTACTATTAATGACATTTTGCGTAAAACCGGAAAACAAATGTTTGTCCAAATATAACTTTGTTCAGGGAAGTTCAACAATCGCATAGCTCAACCTGACACCAGAGATGACAAAATTTATCACAACACTTGTTGTCGCTTTTCATGTTGTTCCGCTGACAAAAAATTGGCGTGTACTGAGTAATTTGTGACACAGTAATTTATTATGTTTTCTTCAACCGATGGCTGTAGATTGGCTGCTTGTTTGCTGAAGTCAAAGGGAACATCAAACAAACAGTCATTATTGCAATCTTCTAAAACAACGCACACGCGTATGCAGTTAAATCACACGGTTAAAATAACACTGGCCAATGGTCGAAACGATTTAATTTGGAAGTGTGATCTATGTCATGCAAATTTGGCAACAACAAATGTAATGACTCTTAACTCATGTTGCTCTTTCGTCCATAAGGCGTAATAAACAATGAAGCTGCCTCCTGGATCCACGCCATAGACAAATCGGCGACAGTGAACTGACTCTTCCGCCAGTTACAGATGAAGAAGGCAAAGAGCATTACTTTAAATGTCATTTCGTGGGCTGACTTGAAAGGTCGGAACAGTTTTCGTGGTGGATTTAGAAGCGGGTGTACTCAACCGGAAGGGGTTATCAACGGGATTACGATAGGATCTGTTGTGTTGACGCGCGTGCAATAATGTGTAAATAGTTAGTTGCGTGCAACATTTAACAGCAAGCCTCTACATCGGGTTACGAAGAATCACGTATTACGAAGACAGTCCACAATATCTTTACCCGCCAGTGGATCCGTGAACGTGTCGTTACCTACATCAGCGTAACCCAAGTTTGATAGCCCAAGTCTGAGTACCCCGACGTGTTCGTGTTGAAAGCTACATTTGTATAACCCAACCTACTGCACTCGACACCCGCGTAACCAATGCATTACAACTTACACTCTCATAATCGCAAAGTGTTACAACCTGCACATGTGTAACTCAGTGTTGGAGCCTACACCTGCCTAACCACAACGACTTCCACCCAACACCTGCATAACCCAAAGTGTCGCAGACAACACGTGCCCAAACCAAAACGACAAAGTCTACACCTTCATGTAACCAACCCACACTTCCACAACCCTGCTCTCACCTAGCATCTTGCTGAGGTCGGCATTGTGTACGTCCGGGTTCTCCTCTGCGAGTCGCTTCCTCTCCGACTTGGCCCACACCATGAAGGCGTTCATCGGCCGTCGAATGCGCGGCTCCGTGCGACGCGCGCGCCCGGCATCGGGACACGCGTGAGCTCGCACGCTGCACGTCCTCTCCAACCACTTGTAACCGAAGCCAACGGGCGGCGCGTGCAGCAGCGCCAAGTGCGCTGCCGTCGACCCGTGGAGGTCCATCGTGGTGTCGAGCGAGCTACGAGCTACGAGCTAGCGGGGGCTGTGAGGTGCACAGCGCGACCGGCAGCGGTCGTTATAGCAGTGACGCCGTCCGCTTGCTGTCGCTCGCTCTCGCCTCTCGCTCGGCCGACTGTCACCACGAGCCAAGTGTGTCAACTGTCCACCTATCAGCGACGCGCGCAGAGGTCGAAGGCAGCCGGGACCGGCAGCCGTGTGAAGAGGCTCGGCCAGGCATCGAGCTCGACCGCGGGTCAGGGCCGTCGCTTTTTTTGGTCTCGGACCTGATTCGGATGATCGACTCAGATATGTTGTGAATTTTAATGCACTTCCCAAAGTTGTTTGTTTGTAAGATGCAAAACAGTAGACTACTTCACTTGTAATGTTGTCTGGTATATTTGATGTTCATAATGTATGGTTTGTATGTACTTGCTGTTCTTGCGGTTTTTGTTATTATAATTATTATTGTTTGTATTATTTATGTATATTGTTTCAGTTATCAGTGCTGTTACCAGGTCCTCTGGACGGGTTGGAATCTGAATTAATACAATACAACATAACACAATATAATAAAATACAATACAATACAATACAATACAATACAATACAATACAATACAATACAATACAATACAATACAATACAATACAATACAATACAATACAATACAATACAATAAAAAATGCAATACAATTAATCGAATCATGTGCGTATTTTCAAATATAAAATGTTACATTCATGTACTACTTACTATCTTTAACACACACACACGCACGCGCACGCGCACGCGCACGCGCACGCGCACGCACGCACGCACGCACACACGCACACACACACCACACACACACACACACACATTCAAACACTGAATATTAAGACCATAACATCGCACCACCACGATCCTGTCATTTCATTTCACAAATCAGCATCCAATGTAAAGTCAACGCGGCGAGAAATGCATTTTTTTACATTATTTTCTACGTTTCCCGACGCGCCCCTGATATTGCATGACATCCGGTTTGGCTAGTTAATATAAAACAAACGAGGTCACTTTCCCGCACCACGCCCAGACGCTACCCTAAATCCCGGAACCGACCGACCCAGTAGCTAGCGGTGTAGGGGTGGCCGAGGGTAGCTCGGTCGTCCAACAATTCCCATGAGTGTCATTTGTCCACGGCGGCGACGCTTTCGTCACAGTGGACTGAGCGGGATCGATCCGGTGACAGGCGACAAGGCCTTGCAGTGGACTCTCAGTATGAATAACACGTTGGCAACTTGGGATTTGGTCAAATTGTCCCGTACGTTCGATGTTACTTGAATCCGTGGCCAGTTGAACGAGAACAAGTCAGAAAGCGGATGTCAGAACTGTTGATTTCAAGTGGATGTTACTTCTTCATCTTCATCGTCATGTTCTTCTTCGTCTTCTTGTTGCTCCTCTTCTTGTTCTTCTCCTTCTGTTTCCTTTTCGGACATTCCCCCCCCCTAAAGATATTTCACTTCCTCTGGTATAATTTATACACCACTGAGAAGGAATCTACGATTTATAACGACTATTCTGAGAAACAGACTCAGGCAACGTGGGGTGATCAAAACTGTGCGTCTGCACCAAGCTAATTCCATCACTGATGCAGATATCTTCTACGGGAGAAACGTTTCTCTCCATCCTGCCTCTCGGGAATGCCCCCGTGTTTAACTTCCGCAAACATTCCTGCCCGTGGTCGACGGCTCAGAAGACGTGCAAGTTAACGCTAAATCCTCATGGGCAGCTTTTCGTACTCAGCGCAACATGGATCATGTGGCCAAATAAAAGTCTTTCTCCACTCAGGACCACCTCTGTACCTGTCCCGTGTCCCATGGCTCTTATGACATATATTTTAGAGAATGGTGCTACGCTTTGTTTTTTCATCTTGTGTATTTAACTGTCATTGAGCTTCTAGCTAGCGTGTCTACCTAAACATCAGATATGCCTCTTCCCCCACTTGACAAACTCCCATAAGATCCTTGGCAACATATGCTGATAAACAAATTGAACACAAATCTGAACTTTACATACAAATCACTGCTCTATGTAACGTATTTGTTGTTATGTAGTGTCATTGGTACTGACGATCGCCGCTTTAAAACTGGCTTATGTGAATGTCAAAGAAAGCCATATACAAATTCGTTTGACGTATATTTCTAATGGCCGTCAAATCACGAAAGCTGCTAATTTGAAGAAAAGGACATGTTGCCACATCTATGCCGTCTAAGGTGATTGGTTGATGGTGAAAAAGAAAATAATTTATTTGTTACAACAGTGTGCATATCGTAAGCTCCACTGGCTGCCACGTTCCAATGCCACACTGTCAGCTTTGTCCAGTCTAGACTCGACGGAACTGGACCTCGCAGTAAGACAACACGTCTGACTGCTGCGGTCCTACGTTCTAGGAAGTCTGGTTCCTTTCTCTCTTCACTCGAGCCGCTTAGACATTAACTCCGTCTCAACCTGCATTTAGACATTAATCTGACGTGACTATGAATACAAATCACACGCACAGTCGACAAATCACAATGATTTAACAACACTAATCAAATTGTCATACAGAACAACTCCAGGCGACATAACTAAGGATACGAGAGTCACGACTGTTACGTCGACGTATATGGAATTGAAACACGCACTTCAGTTCGGTTACGTCAGACGCCGACATACAGTGTACACACGGTGTCACGTTCTCTCCCGCGGGGAAGGAACGCCAACCCCACGGGCGCTGGACGGCGGGAATCACGTTCTCGTCAGCCGTCGGGCAACTTCACGCGTTGCGTTGAACTATTTCCAAGCGCCGCTGGCGACAGAGCGCTACTGCTGCATGGGGCGAATATGACCACGGTAACAATTACGATGACGAGTACCACGCTATCACGAACATGGAGTCGACTTGTTGGTCGCGTTGGCGTCTATACTTCTGTAGCACTTCCGGAGAGTTGGCGTGCAAAGTGTTGAATGTGGTTTTGTTAGTTAATAACATAAAATCACCACATGTTAGAATTGTCATGCATGTAATAATCTGTTATAAGATTTTATTAATACAATCCCAACTTACAATTACAGAATTAAATTGTCCGTACCAAGCACCGTCTGGATTATGGAATTTTACCGTTATGGACAGGTACCGTAATGGAGAGTTCAATGACGTGAATAGTAATAGGAATTCATTCCTGACCATTAGAAGAGATCGCGATAAGCAGGTTACCGTTATAGACAAGTGGATGCTAAGAGAGACGTTACTGTATATTATATTGATGTTATTGATTTATTATGTTTTTATCCTCTGAGCGAGTAGCGTTTATGTCGTATCTGCACAAGTCTAAAAAACAAAGAGTTTGGAAAGTGAACATACATACAGGGTATGTAAGGCCTATAGGTATATCCGTTGCTACATCGAGTTTATCCATTGATCTTTGGCAAATGTTAAACATAAATAACGTTATTGAAGACTTTGGAGTAATAACATAGTTTTATTGATGCCTTATGCCCCGGCCCCGATCGGCAAATGATCCCTGAATAATGCCTACCTAGACTGTCTGCCCGCGGTTTCATTGGCGCGATACCCACCTGGTATTTGCCAATTATAACACAGACGCAGATTCTCCATACTATAGAGAACACATCTCATACTTGTGCACTACGTCATGATGCGTTCGCGAGGCGAAGCGTCGTTGCGATGACGTGTTTGTGACGTCATTAGACAATGGTAACTGATGACGCTTTCTTCTCGTTTCTATGCTGGCACTGAAGATGGTTACTGCCAGGGTGCTTAACGTCCTCAGTGATTCTTTTAGGTCGCACATCGAGAGGGGATCGACATTAGCGTGTTTCTCCGATTCACAAGGGATACACAGACCCCAATGTTGAGAAGCCATGTTTTAACGCCAAATATGTCGTGACTGCTATGGCCGGGTATTTAACCCGGGTCGCCGGCGTATGTGCAAACCACTACACTACCGCGCCTCTACATCTCCATGGGTAACGGGAAGAACCATTCGGTATATAATCCCGTGGTCACCCCATGGACAGCATTTGGCGATTTAACAGCAGGATGAAGAAAACACTATAATATACTATATAATGCGATTGAGTGTGTCCGGGTGGAAAAAAAAGGGGCCCACAAAATAATTAACAAGGGTCAAAAACGACGTGGTCGTCAACCGTGTCATCAACGCGGTTTAAGTCAACGCGTGGTCAAGTCAACGCGTGGTCAAGTCAACGCGTGGTCAAGTCAACGCGTGGTCAAGTCAACGCGTGGTCAAGTCAACGCGTGGTCAAGTCAACGCGTGGTCAAGTCAACGCGTGGTCAAGTCAACGCGTGGTCAAGTCAACGCGTGGTCAAGTCAACGCGTGGTCAAGTCAACGCGTGGTCAAGTCAACGCGTGGTCAAGTCAACGCGTGGTTTTGTCTGTTCGAGAACACTTGGCTTCGTGTGTTGTCGTGCCAGGCAGGCAGGTGATGGCACTCTATAAATTCGTCCGGAGCGTCCGAAAGAGAATATGTTGACGAGGCGCTTCATTCGATGTCCGCGCAAAACATTGACAAGGAAGTATTTCCAAACAGTTTTTTTCGGTGATCGATACACCGGTGGCTCCAAAGTTTGTTTCGATTCCTTGATGATAAGAACAGACCAGAACGCGGTGATCGCAGTTGTTTATGTTTAGTTTTCAACTTTGAGCAGTGAGTGTAATACACAGATATAAGTTAGGTGACTGTGGCTAGTAGGACATACTACAACATACGTCCATACCAGTGCAGAGACGCAACATGAAACATTGCGTATAAAAGTATATATTCTCAGTGTCATAGATCGGAACTTAGCGATTGTCCACGTGTATGAGTATTAATTTCTTGTCACAAACAGTTCTAAAAAGAGACAGTCATTCCAAAACCTCAAATTTGTATTATCTGTTTATTTGACTAATAGGCTTCATTCCGTCAACAATATCGCCATGTGGCACTTTGAGGGCCAGTTTCTAGGTTCACAGCTTCCTGGATAACAGTACCTTTTCTCAGGACATTCGCGATCGATGAATGCCACCCATCGACTGCTGTCACATTCATATTAAAGTAAAAATTAAGATGTGTAGACAACCGTGAAAGCCACATGGATGCTAGATTAAAAGTTGCATAAATCGCACCATCAGAAATATTTACATTTATTCAGGTGTTATAAACATTGTGTTAAATAACACCGCAATTAGAGTATGCACACGCGTACGAGCGCACGCACGCACGCACGCACGCACGCACGCACTGCACGCACACACTTACAACACACACACACACACACACACACACACACACACACACACACACGCACGCACGCACGCACGCACGCACGCACGCGCGCAAATATATACATTTAGACAATTTAAAAACCTGCGTCGTTATCTATCGACATACCACGTTGTCTGAAGTTGATAAAGTAGGCTATGACATATGAGCTTGCCAGCGTACATATATCATACACTGATTTTTTGTCTATGCTTGCCGCCATATAATATCTGTTTTGTAAAATACAGTACTGACACTGTTGTCACGCAACGTGTTATATTATCCACCAATGACGTCAGCGCTGTCATTTCACTTATCACGGCTGATTTCTAGTGGAGATGGTGCTTTTAAATTAAGTTCGAAACTATCTATGAAAGGTTTCAACCACTCTTCACAACGGTATTCTCGTATTTGAGATTTTGCATTTGAACCCAAGCCAGGTTTAAGTTGCATATTGAGTTAAATATTCCCATATTAACTGTTTAAAAAACATATGAACAAATGACAAACATTTACTAATTTGCTCACATTTACTACCACATATGTCATGTTATTAGTACAATTATACTTTTGCAAAGTAACCGCTCGCCAAGTCGAGCTATAAACGTATAGAGAACGGGCATAATTGTTTATATTTAGCACTATTTTAAAATTCCATATTATGTTAAATAAATGTATCGAGTCTTTTTATATGAATCATGACCATATATTTACAATGTGTGTGTGTGTGTGTGTGTGTGTGTGTGTGTGTGTGTGTGTGTGTGTGTGTGTGTGTGTGTGTGTGTGTGTGTGTGTGTGTGTGTGTGTGTGTGTGTGTGTGTGTGTGTGTGTGTGTGTGTGTGTGTGTGTGTGTGTGTGTGTGTGTGTGTGTGTGTGTGTGTGTGTGTGTGTGTGTGTGTGTGTGTGTGTGTGTGTGTGTGTGTGTGTGTGTGTGTGTGTGTGTGTGTGTGTGTGTGTGTGTGTGTGTGTGTGTGTGTGTGTGTGTGTGTGTGTGTGTGTGTGTGTGTGTGTGTGTGTGTGTGTGTGTGTGTGTGTGTGGCAAGTCGAGTTCGTTGGAGGTGCATATGATAGCTTCCGTAAATGTCGGCAATGACTGCATATATTTCAATGGTGTGGTGTAGTGTGTGTGTGTGGTGGTGGTGGTGTGTGTGTGTGTGTGTGTGTGTGTGTGTGGTGTGCGTGCGTGCGTGCGTGCGTGCGTGCGTGCGTGCGTGGTGGTGCGTGGTGGTGCGTGCGTGGTGGTGGTGCATGCGTGCATGCGTGTGAGTGAGTGTGTGTGTGCAATACATCGTTGTCTTTACATAATGTATATTTTGATATTTGGCTGTCAAACACTTGCCACAGCTAAAACCATCAGTGTTTTAGTTCGTAATAACATATTTGTCATGAAATAACATTTTTGCCCTCGCGGACGAGGAAGTGCACTCGGCAAAAAGCCGGTCAACCATGCAACTATACATTTCATCAACATGTTTGTAACTTAAGTATACGGACCGTCCAGTTTTTTACCCAGACATGCGTCATTGGAGATTATATATACGTATTAAATGATGTACACTATGTAGAGTAATAATCGTACTTGTACGTTGAATTGTAGGCCTATAGGCGTCCTTGAACATATCAAAACACAGTATTATTATTGTAACTGCACTTTCATCGTCAACACGTCTCCTTGTTCTGGGTCGTTGGTGTCATAACAAACCCGCCTGTTAAAACAATAGTTCTATTGTCTGGTGTTGCAACTAATTCGATGTTGACTGTGCTGTCGCTGCCCGCAGGTCAGACAAGACATCGAGGCGAGGGAGAAAACAACGGTCAACACCGGTCTTCGGGAACTGGACGTCGGTTCCTAGAACCCACAGATTGTTGATCACTGTTAGATGCGGGGGGGCGAAGAGACGGTCAGCGGAACGAAGAAAACAACACGTGACATGTGATACTATAATGTTTCACTGTAGTAAAATGTCCCTTTAGAAGTTGTAAGCGAGTCGTGAACTCTAACGTAAAATATAGATGTTTGTGATGGCGAATTTCACCTTGCTGACAATCACGGTGGCAATCGATCTAGGGAAACATTTATTTATATGTTTAAACATGTACACTTTTTAAATTATACAATCTTAGCGTATTGACGTGAATTAGACATAGTGATAAGTAGAATGTACGAATGTGTTGCATATGTCCCGGTGCGGTGGACTGTCCCGAAATCCATCTGCGTGGGTAAATTCACGACTCGTATGTTTACGGTAAAATACGAACTCACTCGAGTCTAGCAATGTTATTGGTCATGAAGTCGACTCCCTTCTTATAAACGAGCCACTTGTGTTCGGTGTCGTCAGCATTTAAGAAGTGTTGGCGTGGTTCTTACACATTAATACAACCGTTGGCGATTGATTAATTGAACAAAAAGAGATTGTCGTCGCGCCGACCTTGCGAGCACAGGGAGTCGTTGGCTTGTCTGACGGAAATGCAAACATAACTCAATTGTCTATCACCAACCACACTGTGGTATTTCGAATTGAGAACTCTGACGGACGGAACACATTATCTGGTGTCTACGTAAACGCACATATATACAAAATGTGTTAGATTTTTCAATAGACCACATGTCAATGTGCACAACATATGTTGTTAGGTTTGGATGGCAGTTCTGTTATGCATTTTGTCGTTAAACGATGACTTAACAATGTTGTACTGCATTGCTTCAACGTTCGATGGATATGTTTGCGTGTTATTTTGTGAAACACTAAAATGCACACATTTGCAAATACGTACGTTTAAAAACAAATATTTATTTGCAACGTGTGGGCGTATGCGTGGATCATTCATCAAACACACTACACCACAAACAGGATAAACTAGACGTTGAGATACAGCTGGCTATCTGATGTTTCTCCACAAACTGCACTAACCTCCGCATACTCTGGGCCACGAGGCACGCCGATGATTTAGTAAGTTAGCCTTAGTCGATAATATCAAGGATATCGTTACCGAGCCGCAACGTCGTAGGTTTCATTTTTTACACACCACTTGTCATAACTATCAACTTGAGAGCGCGTCATATGTAACCAGCTCTCAGTCGTGTGTCTTCGTCACTTACTCGTGTACGCACTCTCGTTGTTGTCGCCGCCTCAGATATGATAATCCTCCGTGGCTCTCGACATAAACATGTTTATGCAGCCGCTGATGCTGTGCCATCATTTATAGTTCACCTTAGATTTAATAAAACACAGCAGAGTTCACATTTACGAGGTATTCCATCCATGTATGTAGATATTTCTGGGTTTTTTTGTTAGAATGATTTCTGATTAGAAGGGACCAAACATCGCCGACGGAGACAAAGTCGACATTATGAGTCGACCCAATGTTTGCCCAACCCCAAAATCGTCATATATCAACACATTGTATCATCGTAGTTAGACTTCGAACATTTCTTTTGGTTTATATATTATATTCTATTAATCGAAATTTATTTTTTGAATACAAATACAGTTATTACGATAGCACAAGGAAGATCGAATTAGTACACAAGTCGGGGTTTTAGTTCTTTCTTAAATATTTCAAGTATATTTACATATATTAATAATTATATTATCTTGTTGATGGTAGGGGAGACCGGGGTTAGTTGTAACAAAAACAACACATTTCAGGATTGCGGGTAGGTTTCTTAACCGGTCGAAACTGTTGTCATGCTAAAGGGTCCCCACATATCTCCCACAGATAATTGGTGCATGATTACATGTCTGGCTTATTACATATTTGTGACATAATGAGGTATACGAGGTGTCCTAAAATGTTACAAATTACCCCGGTACGGTAGTACCTCTTTTTTTTAAATGGCCTAACTTTATGGCGTGTCGACGGATTCACGTGATAATAACAACATAATAAACATGTCATGCTCAAATCTATTGATCAACTTGTTGTCGTCTTGCAGAGTAATTTGCTTTAGTAGTTTTATCTGCAAGCCCCCTGTTACAACTTACCCCTGTTACAACTAGCCCCGGTCTCCCCTATCCTATTCTTCCCTCTTAATTCTGACTAAAATTACTCGTGGGGAAGAAACGCGCAGCTACCAGATACCAATAACAACAGATTATCGGAAAACTAACTACGCTTCGCTGCGTGTTCTACGATATAGTACATCCGACACGACCGACGGACTCGGGTGCTCAAGTAACGAGTCTAGCTGCGCCTGTACGTCGCGATAGTCAGCTCGAAGCTCGACCTCCGATGGCTGCCTCGGAACCGCTACGCGCGTAGTCCGAGCTCCCAGCGCCGCTCAGCCGCGAGTCAAGTATCGGGGCGAGTCGGGTTTCTCCGTAAACAAACTTGTCGGTGGGTGTTGATGGTGTCCACTGTCCACTCGCCGCCTCTGCTCGCCGCTGGACATCGCACCAGCCGCGGCTATCTCGTTTTGTCAGAATGACACGTCACGACAGAAGACATCGCTGCGTTATGTAACAGGTCGGGTAGAGCTGCGGATTCACGCCGGCGTGGCTAACCAACTGCGATTGTTTTAATATTGTTAACCAAAACCCCAAGTAACGTATGTGTGTGTGTGTGTATATATATATATATATATATATATATATATATATATATATATATATATATATATATATATATATATATATATATATACATACATGCATGCACGCACGCACCACGCACGCACGCACGCACGCACACACACACACACACACACACACACACACACACACACACACATACATACATACATACATACATACATACATACATACATACATACATACATACATACATACATACATAAACCAAACACGTAGCCAAAGCTTATACAATTGTATATCATTCATGATTATAAGATACTGTTATTGATGTAATAACAAAGTGTTCTCATGAGTCGAAACGAGGTGTTTCGACTTTAAGTAGTGCTTATTACCGTAATAATTTGTGAGTGTTGTAGATTTGTTTGAACGCAACCGGCTGTCTTGTTCAACATTACGGCTGCTCGCCTTTGACACAAATGCATGAAAAGAGTCGGTGACGTGTTCCATCATCGTCGGATGATGAAACACGTCACCGACATTCAGCGTGACACAAGAAGACCCAGAAACGGTGCACCGAAACCGGGTTTCCAACCGACGGCCAAAGTCGACGACCATTAAAAACAACCTTTTCGACCACCCCAGGTCTACGATAGCGGCGTTGTAGGCAGGATAAACAAACAAATGAATGAAAAACAAAAGCAGACCCTACCTGGAGATTCGTGTCTAACACAACAGTAATGGGAGCTCGCATATGTACCCCGACCTATTTTTTCCATAGGGACACATTAATTGAGAAATGTATGTAAAATTAAGTATATGCGTTAAGAGAGATCTGAAAATAGTGGGAGGAGAATATAGAACAACAGCAACAGACAGAAGGAGTTGGAGACTGGTGATAAAGAACGTAATGAGAGAAAAGTGAGGAAAGAAATGACGAACAAAAAGACGATGGTAACCATGGCCAACCTCACCGCTGGCGACAAAGTTGCCAAGAGGTGAACAACAATATAATTAATAATAACTTATGTTAGAATTATGACTATATCTCTCAGAGACACGTCGTCACTGAACTTGCACAATAAAAAATCATACATGAATTAATTAGTAAGCCATCAATTTATTACCATAATATAGGTAAGTTATTGTATAATGCGTCATCCAATCCTCAGGGTTATTCAAAGCGCGTTATATTTTACTGAGAGACCTACTCAATCAAACACCACCTCGGCTTCTCTGTGAAGACGTGTCACAGTTTGACAACAACCTGTTGCACAATCATTCGCGTGCTAAATATATACAATAACCCATTGTTGAACACACACCGCCCATACAGTTGTTGTGGGCGTTATAGGGATAAACTGCGAAATAATACCTCCCTCCTATTGCGCAACGACCGACTACTAGACCGTTTCAAGAGCCCCACACCAGGTTATCTTCAAAACACTTCTCCTTTCCCCTGGGGCAAGGACGTTTCCAGTTCCCCGATTACAATTTTACAAATCAACAGTTCAGCGAACAGTATTTTATTATTAGTCATATGCTCAGATCTCCAGGGGTGACACATGGAAACACACGGGGCCTGCGTCGTGAACTCCTTCGTGGACGAAACGACAGCGCCGTTTGTCAACCCAACTTTGAGGACACTGTTATTCGAGAGAACTGTCCGGTTGAGTCCAGCGGAGGTGGAGACAGATCGCTTTGTCATGAGATGAGGTGGCCCAAAGACCACCCACGGCGTCTGGACAGGACGACTCCGGTCAGACTGACCAAAACCGTTTCCCTCTATCTATCTAGGGATCATGTCTGTTCCGCGCTTTTGACTATATTTCCCCGGTTGTTTTCTTCAATATTTTAGTGTTTACCACTAACCTTTCGACGTATATGTAAATGTTGACACTGACTCGCCAATATAATGTATAATATGTATGTAGTCCTGTTCTTTTGTCATCGACATGACCTGTCCATTTTATTCTCCAACTGTCACTTCAAAACTTATAAGTACACACACGCACATGCACGCGCACAATGCACGCGCACACACTATACATGTGCACACACAACAGTTAAGGAAATAATTCATAGGGGTATACAAATACAAGAGTTTCTTTGTATATATCCTTTTTCTGATATGATAAACGCTGTAGATATTGTTTTTATATTGGAAAAATAAACATCTACTTACTTACTTACTTACTTACTTACTTACTTACTTACTTACTTACTTACTTACTTACTTACTTATAATCAAGCAGACCAGCAAGATGAAAACGGACGACTGCCGCTAAGCTTCGCAGATCAATAAAATAGAAATACGAATAACATGCAAACACACCAAGAAAATGCACTTTATAGTGGACGGATAGGTGTATCCCGAGAGTCCACTAGAAACTTGACAATCGAAGACACGGCACACTAGTCATAACCGCCGTGCACACTGTGGGTCGGCTTTGTCATCTCGTGAATTAAAAACAAATCATGAACTCACTCCATAAGAGTCATGACCTATGCAGTTATCTTCTTGTCTTTTTGTTTATCC
This sequence comes from Ridgeia piscesae, assembly GCA_025642075.2. Lineage (NCBI taxonomy): Eukaryota > Metazoa > Annelida > Polychaeta > Sabellida > Siboglinidae > Ridgeia > Ridgeia piscesae. Next base: position 177,559 of record JAODUO010000583.1, read on the forward strand.
GGGGCGGGGAAGGGATAGGTTGTCACAGACGGGGAAGTACGCTATGGGAAGAGTTGTCCTGGGATGGGACACCCATTAATGATACCAGGTCGATGTGTGTATAATCGGTTGGCATGGGGCTAGCATTTTACCAGGAAAGCTGCTTGAAGCGGTCAGTATCAAGATGTGTTGATTAGTATTTCGTTACAGCGATCTGTGTGGTCCAGCCTGGACGTACTTTGATCACGTCTTTGCTGTCAGGGTCACCTACATACCCAGTGTCACTGACCTCGGAATGTAGCCCATGTTGTCTGGCCAGCAAGGACTACACCGCGGATACTGTCGTATCACCGCTACACACTGTAGTCGTAATACAGCAGTATCTAGTTAGGCCCGAGCGATCATATGCTAAAGTGATACAAGGTACTCATGTATACTGCAAATGCTGTCTACTAGTGGCTAGACGGGTCTGACAACGAGATAATGCCCATCCGGTGTCAAGGGTCGAATTCAGCCCGTGTTGTGAGTAGGTAGTTACGTGTTGCGCATGTGCGTGCAGGTGCAATGAAAAAGTAACCTGCCACGTCAGTACGTCACTGTGCCGTCTTACGATAGGTAGTCGCACTTTAGTCTGTATTCTTCTTTTTGTTGTTAAAGGATTCTCCTTCAAATACTACTTTTGTTTAAATGCCATGTACACTGAATTATGGGACTGACTACACAGCAATGGTTTGCGGTAGTTTGAGGTCGAGTCCGTACGTCAAACGGACAAACACGTATCGTACCATGTTCACCGATCTAGTTACACACAGTAAACTGTTGTTTGATTTTGTAAACAAATACCGAGTATTTATGCATGCATACTATATACATAGTAATATACAAATTATAGGCACACACATATGCATACCTGGATTATATGATATATTCTTAGGCAGATGCGTATGTACGTAAGTACACATGTGCATGTATGTGTGTGTGTGTGTGTGTGTGTGTGTGTGTGTGTGTGTGTGTGTGTGTGTGTGTGTGTGTGTGTGTGTGTGTGTGTGTGTGTGTGTGTGTGTGTGTGTGTGTGTGTGTGTGTGTGTGTGTGTGTGTGTGTGTGTGTGTGTGTGTGTGTGTGTATGTGTATGTGTATGTGTGTATGTATGTATGTACATAACGTGTGTGTGTGTGCGTGCGTGTGTGCGTGCGTGCGTGCATGCGTGGACCCCTATATGTGCGTGCATTTGCGAGTATGTCATATACGTATGCCCGGAGGTGTGCGTGCATGCACACTCGTATACACATGCATGTCCGTGTCCGTTCTGTATGAACTTATCGCCAACATCCCTACACACTGCAATGCCTCCAGTTCGACTGTCCTCCCCTTCGCACTAGTCCTCCCCGGCCTGCGGTCGACGGGCCGCAGTGGCCGGGAGCCGTGATGGATGGGTGGAGCGATAGCGGCCGGCCGACTCCGAGCGGACCACCGGGCAAAAACGCGCCTAACTTAAGTAAACAGTTATCGTTAGCGACGTTGATTTGTATACTTTGTATACGCGTCTTCCTCGCACGGCCAGTGTACGTGACGTGATACCGAGCTCGAACTGACGACCGCCATAGATAGGTCAATCGACGTGATTGATTAGGCAGAGACGATTTGTCGAAATTGTCATTAGTCAAAGGCGGACTGACGCAGTGTACCCGGAAGAGGCTGGATGAGCCCGGGCAGGGGGTGATGTCGGGGGAGGGAGTTTGAGGGTGAGTTCGGGGAAGCGGTGCTTTTTACGGGGTAGAATACGTTTTCTACATCAAAGAAATGTGATGATAAAACAGTATTAATTTGACAGTTACCTGAATGAAAGCCACAGTAGTTGTCAAAATTCGTAGATATAATTAATAGAAACCCTGCATTGGCCCAGGCGTTTCTTTGCAATTTTGTTAGCTTACATGACTGACATAACTTCGAACAAACTAAGTTTAAACATATCTGTATAAAATGCTTTTCAGTGTCCCTTTATGTAGATGTCTTGTACCTGGTGGTCAGGTCGTCGCACCCGATACGTTCAACGAATTGACGTAATTAAAACCTGATAATGCTTTTTGTCAGCAAAATGCTAAACTCCAATGATGATTGTCGGTTACGTTGTGGCTTCATATTAATGACGGCGATGAGTGATATGATGATGATGACTGTAACGATGATTAGGAGGAGAATATAATATCTATGATGAGAAACAGACGTAGAACGACAATTATTATCATAAAGACGATCCTGCTGCAACAACTAATCTGCTGACGCCGCCGTCATCGTTGCCGATGATGATGATGAGATTATGATGTTGTTCATTGTTATGATGCCGACATCCTTAGCTGACATAATAAACCCAGTATTTTCCACCGGTGAGATGTCGACAACCTCCTTAGTTGGGATAACATCATCATCTAACTAAGGTTATGATGATGACATCGTGTTCTTTCTTTTTTTGTCCACATAATATATATACTATATAATATATATATATATATATATATATATATATATATATATATATATATATATATATATATATATATATATATATATATACAACGTTGTCAGTTATCGAAATTATCCCAAAGTGCCGCCATCGGAAACAAAGACTTGTGCGTGCGTGCGTGCGTGCGTATGTGTGCGTGCGTGCGTGCGTGTGTGCGTGCGTGTGTGTTTCCGACGGCGTCTGTTATGAATCAAGAGAACAGTAGGACGCTTTGGGATAATGTCGATAACTGACAACGCGGTATTCGCTAACTCAGCCTCTCACTAGAGTCGCTCACTCGGCCCAGCGACTCGCCCCGCTGTGCGGTGTTCTAGGCGATGACAGCGCCACTAGTCCTTCCTGTCAACACGAGTAGGTCGCCTGTAGTCGCTCCGTGAGCTCGCTGGGGTAGCCCGATACCACAAGTGCCACACGGATGACATGTTTGTATACAGAGAGACCGAGGAAGGCCTGCTCGAGCGGAATGAGATCACGCTGTGAGGACCCCACGACACGGACGGGCGGACTAATTGTATTTATTATTTTTAAATTCAAGATATTGCGCTGTGCGTTGTTCCCGTTCACTCCGTTGTATGGAGGAGTATGTAGCTAATGACAAAGGTTTGTGTATGAATTGTCTTCGTGCATTAATTACAGTATGGCTAAATGTTTCCCATATAATGGTGTTCCGTTGAACAGGTTGCAAGGGAGTAAAGTGTAAAGCACTTTGAGCAACCTGAGGATTGCATACTGCGCTATATCAGAAACTGACTTTTACTCTTATTAACGTTTACTTTGTGTGTTTGTGTGTTTGCGTGTTTGCGTTTGTGCGTTTGCGCGTTTGCGCGTTTGCGCGTTTGCGCGTTTGCGCGTTTGCGCGTTCTGCGCGTTTGCGTCTGCGCGTTGCGCGTCTGCGCGTTCGCGCGTTCGCGCGTTCGCGCGTTCGCGCGTTCGCGCGTTCGCGCGTTCGGGTGTTCGGGTGTTCGGGTGTTCGGGTGTTCGGGTGTTCGGGTGTTCGGGTGTTCGGGTGTTCGGGTGTTCGGGTGTTCGGGTGTTCGGGTGTTCGGGTGTTCGGGTGTTTGTGTGTTTGGGTTTGTTAGACGGTGATCTTGTTAAGCGCAACAGATTCCCGTGTCCGTGTTACGGTGTCCATTCACCAGCGTCCCTTACTGTCAGCGTCCCTCACTGTCAGCGTCCTACACTGTCAGCATCCTACACTGTCAGCGTCCTACACTGTCAGCATCCTACACTGTCAGCGTCCTACACTGTCAGCGTCCCTTACTGTCAGCGTCCCTCATGTCAGCGTCCCTCACTGTCAGCGTCCTACACTGTCAGCGTCCCTCATGTCAGCGTCCCTCATGTCAGCGTCCCTCACTGTCAGCGTCCCTCACTGTCAGCGTCCCTCACTGTCAGCGTCCCTCATGTCAGCGTCCCTCACTGTCAGCGTCCCTCACTGTCAGCGTCCCTCACTGTCAGCGTCCCTCACAGTCAGCGTCCCTCATTGTCAGCGTCCCTCATGTCAGCGTCCCTCACTGTCAGCGTCCCTCACAGTCAGCGTCCCTCATCTGTCAGCGTCCCTCATGTCAGCGTCCCTCACTGTCAGCGTCCCTCACTGTCAGCGTCCCTCATGTCAGCGTCCCTCACTGTCAGCGTCCCTCACTGTCAGCGTCCCTCATGTCAGCGTCCCTCACTGTCAGCGTCCCTCACTGTCAGCGTCCCTCATGTGAGCGTCCCTCACTGTCAGCGTCCCTCACTGTCAGCGTCCCTCATGTCAGCGTCCCCCACTGTCAGCGTCCTACGCTGTCAGCGTCCCTCATGTCAGCGTCCCTCATGTCAGCGTCCCTCACTGTCAGCGTCCCTCACTGTCAGCGTCCCTCATGTCAGCGTCCCTCACTGTCAGCGTCCCTCACTGTCAGCGTCCCTCAGTGTCAGCGTCCCTCACTGTCAGCGTCCCTCATGTCAGCGTCCCTCACTGTCAGCGTCCCTCATGTCAGCGTCCCTCACAGTCAGCGTCCCTCACGTCAGCGTCCCTCACAGTCAGCGTCCCTCACAGTCAGCGTCCCTCCACTGTCAGCGTCCCTCACTGTCAGCGTCCCTCACAGTCAGCGTCCCTCACTGTCAGCGTCCCTCACATCAGCGTCCCTCACAGTCAGCGTCCCTCACAGTCAGGGTCCCTCACTGTCAGCGTCCCTCACAGTCAGCGTCCCTCACTGTCAGCGTCCCTCACATCAGCGTCCCTCACAGTCAGCGTCCCTCACAGTCAGCGTCCCTCACTGTCAGCGTCCCTCACAGTCAGCGTCCCTCACAGTCAGCGTCCCTCACTGTCAACGTCCCCCACTATCAGCGTCCCACACTGTCAGCTTCCCTCACTGTCAGCGTCCCTCACAGTCAGCGTCCCTCACTGTCAACGTCCCCCACTATCAGCGTCCCACACTGTCAGCTTCCCTCATTGTCAGCGTCCCTCACTGTCAGCGTCCCTCACTGTCAGCGTCCCTCACTGTCAGCGTCCCTCACTGTCAGCGTCCCTCACAGTCAGCGTCCCTCATTGTCGACGTCCCTCATTATCAGCGTCCCTAACCGTCAGCGTCCCTAACCGTCAACGTCTCTCACTGTCAGCGTCCCACACTGTCAGCGTCCACCACCTCTAGCGTCTCTATCGTCAGCATCCCTCAGCGTCAGCGTCCCTCACCGTCAGCGTCCCTCACCTCCAGCGTCCCTATCGTCAGCGTCAGTTCCTCGTCGTCAACCGAGACACGCCACTTATTTTTCAATTTCCCCTATCGGTCTAATTGATTGTGACGGCCATCGGCTGCGGTTTCCATTAGTGTCCGCGGCGGCTGTCAGGCCGAGACAAATGAGGGGCCTGACGCTCGCGACAGTCCCGGGCTAGCTGAGACGGCACCCGCGGCCGGGCACGCGTGGCAGTAGTCAGGAAGTCGTCTTATCAAGTGGCTGCACGCAGCGATTGCGCTTTATCGCCGCGGTCCGCGTCTCTCGTGTCAACCGCCGGTTGATAAAGCGGACATGGTTCGGGCGCTGACATATTGGGGGCGCCCTCCGCGCGTGACGTCACACCCCCTGCGCGCACCGAGGAGGGCGCCATCGCTCAGCGCGGCCGATAACGAAAAAATAATATTTGCCTATGGTAAAATGCGCGGCGCGTCTAGGCTTGTAGCGGGCCCGGTGTGCCGCGTAACGACCGTATCAGTTGTTTATATAATACAGATGTGGCAGTAAATTTTATTTCGTCGGGTCACGCGCACGAGTCGCGTCCCGCTAGACGAGTTCTGGAAGGGCGCCATCTGGCAGAGGATAGCGTAAAACATGCGGATCTGGAAACAGCATGCCGAGGCATTCGCTCAAGCTGGTGGACACTACGACTGCACAGTGTTGATGGTGATGATGACGAATGTCGCCTACGTGACACTGTTTCATACGACCCACACTCGACACTGGCGTTTCAAGGCGGTAATTTCTCCGCCAGAAACATTGAGTCGTTTGAGTGACCAATGTTGTACCGGTGTGATGGTCCCACATTCGGCCGGTCCCACATTTAGCTAAAGGCATACCCCGCATGCGCGCGCGCTTTTATCTGCTCTGACGTAGCGCTGGTGACATTCGTCACGCTTACCGCACATGCATTTTTATTTAAAACTTGCGAAGAACAATCGTATTGGAATACTTTATATGTTACTAACGGAAACTATGTTTGTAACAACGGAGAATCCTGGCCCGCTACTGTTGCGGTCCCAGATTCTGCAGATTCGTGCTGAATGTGGGCCCGGCCGAAACTGTGACCACGATACCGGCAAGGGTGTTGGCGCTTTTGGCTGGCGTAAAACTCTCATCCTCGAAACCACAGCCGTTGCATTCCGGACATTGGGTCACAACATCCTAGAGACGGTGTGTTGTTTTAGACATGCCGAGCAGAACCTCTCGCCGATTGCTCAAAGCGCTTGAAAACTTTAGATTTCCACCAAAAAAGTTCTCTTTTCTCGAATAGTATGCTGTGAATATTGCAGTAATGTAGACTTTAAAACGCCTACGGACAACGAGGCGAGGACCAGCTGTGCGTGGTCTCGTTAAGTATCGCTCAAAACTGACCGGAAACGAGAATCACGTGCATGCCTTACAAGGTGTAGTCTTGGTCAGGAAGCGGGTGGGCGGCCAGTGTGTGATGAAGCTCTGCATACGCTAATTGCGGGTAAAGATGACCGACCAAACGTATTTCTTTATAACTCGATCTTTTATACACAATCTTATCGATTCGACGCTTTTGACTTCAACAGTTACGCTTACAAACTCTGAAAGCAGCGATATTGAAACGATCAGTGGCGAATATGACGTATTTGACCGATATTTATTCCGTCAAACCTCCCTATATAATAAAATTAAAATCATTCATGTATCTAATTTCCACTCTGAAAATACCGTCTATGCACTTGGCCTTCAAGCACAACAGTCTCTATGCCGGTAGGTTCCGCCCATCCTCGCGTCCCATCCTTTTCAAAAACTCTCCGTGTAACGTCAGCCAATGAAATAACACATTGGGTGATTCTAACCAGGTCGGGGTGACCATAACATAACAATTTTTCAGTCAACCGTGTTGCAACGTTTAGGATACAAACAGGTCATTGTTATACAGGGTTTCCCACCAGTCGTATGTCCGTTTTAAAATGGGGGCGCGTATTTGCGATGTTCACACGGCTGACGCAGTGGCAACTGGCGAAGTCAGATGCTACAATTGTATTGGTCACTGAAATTTGTTTGGAGATGATCAACCAGGGGTATAGTAGCGCAGCGCAACGACCTCTGGCTTTCGCGGAAGGTTCCGCCATTATACTACTTACAGCGTTAATTAAACCTTAAATAATGCGCCAACTTACGACATCATTTGTAGCATCGGTTGTCCAAAATCACTGAAAGTATCGTACGTTGTCTGCTGGACTATGCAGTTGTATTCAGGCTTAATCCACATCGCGTGTTTTATGCCAAAGAAATGGGCAGAAATGGCGCTGGGCGACAGTTACGTACGTCACTTCCGTGGCAACTGGTTCTCCACATGCCCGTGCGTGTCGCCACTTCCCGCCTTACCGTAATGGTGAAAACGGGGGTCAGAGCGGCTCTATGGGAACTCGTTTATAGTCGCTTTAAAGTTTACCCGTTTGCTGGTATCATTTGGTAGAGCCACTGAAACCCGTGTGTCGCGTGTGTTTTGTGCTTTAGCCATAAAGTGAAGAAATCAACAGAAGGGAATTCACAGAGACAAACGCGTTAATGTTCACCCATCATAAGGGCGCTGCGTTACACACCTGCTGCGAACACACTTGACATCGGCACTACACAGCACTGCGAATATTATTGTTATAAAGCTGTTATGAGTAGGTTTTTTAGTTTCATTGTGGCTCAGAGCACAGTTGGCCTTACTGTTGTGTCGAATACAAATGCAGACCATTTAAAGTAGGTACATATTATACATTTACATACTTTTACGAACAAAGTCAGTCTTGTCAATTCGTATAATTTGGCTAAGGTTGTTAGTGGTCCGCTAATAGCAGCGGATTCATTACAGGCGCCGAATGAGATGAATCAATTTCAGTGTTACCTCACACGGCATCAGTGCCGCAGCCATGACGCCGAATAATGGGTCAACGACCGGTAGTATCTGGACTGGCACTCTCACGGCGACATATAGGGACATATCTGCCTCCTTCCTTCTCTTCTGACCTCCCTCCCTCCATCTCTTCCTCTTCACCTCCCTCTCTCCCTCACTCTCTCTCTATGTCTCTCTGTCCCTCTGTCCCTCTCCGCCTCTCTCCCTTTTCCCTATCTCCACTTCTCCCTCGATTTCTTCTCTCCCTCTATCCCACGCTCCCACGCTCCCACGCTCCCTCTCTCCCTCTCTCCCTTCTCTCCCTCTCTCCCTCTCTCCCTCTCTCCCTCTCTCCCTCTCTCCCTCTCTCCCTCTCTCCCTCTCTCCCCTCTCTCCCTCTCCTCTCTCTCTCCCCTCTCCGGCTCCTCACCCTCACCCTCACCCTCACCCTCACCCTCACCCTCACCCTCACCCTCACCCTCACCCTCACCCTCACCCTCACCCTCACCCTCACCCTCACCCTCACCCTCACCCTCACCCTCACCCTCACCCTCACCCTCCGTCCGTCCGTCCGTCCGTCCGTCCGCCGTCCGTCCGTCCGTCCGTCCGTCCGTCCGTCCGTCCGTCCGTCCGTCCGTCCGTCCGTCCGTCCGTCCGTCCGTCCGTCCGTCCGTCCGTCCGTCCGTCCGTCCGTCCGTCCGTCCGTCCGTCCGTCCGTCCGTCCGTCCGTCCGTCCGTCCGTCCGTCCGTCCGTCCGTCCGTCCGTCCGTCCCTCCGTCCGTCCCTCCGTCCGTCCGTCCCTCCGTCCCTCCCTCCCTCCCTCCCTCCCTCCCTCCCTCCCTCCCTCCCTCCCTCCCTCCCTCCCCCTCCTCCCTCCTCCCTCCCTCCCTCCCTCCTCCCTCCCTCCCTCCCATCCGAAGGTAGTCGACCTCCGTTCGTTCACCCTCGCTGTACCCCGGACTGGATGAAGTCACTGGAGCGACAAATAAATACACACCTTATTGTTGTTGTCAAAGGTGCGTGTACGGCGGGCGACAGGCGACAGGTGTTGGGTGACAAGGCGTCACGAGGGCCGCTGACACCCATGTGTCCGGTTACTCCGCTCCGTGCCCTGTCACTGACGAGCGGGCGACCGGGCGGTGAGATGAGATGAGCCGGCGTGAAACCTCATCGTATGCACAACGGGTGTTCACAAAGGTCCGTTAGTTGGTCTACGTATCACTGTCTTTGCCCAAGCTCCCGTGTCGCAATTTTCCATTTCCTAGTAAAGTGTCCCTGTGTGCGCCATGCCCTGTGTCCGCGTGTTCCCGTGTCGCCATAGACGTATTCCCATGTCCATGGTCCCCGCTGTCCCCGTGTCCTCGGGTCGTCTCATCAGTCTATGTGTTTGTGGCTAGAGTATAATCGAACTTGGTCTCAGAGTTGTCCTCAGAAGGAGTAATTCCACTACTCAGGTTACACATGTACTCACTACGTGAGATAGTTTACTTCCCCTGGTAGAGACCCCAGATAGAAGGAACGAAGAGTTTATAGTTTCTCTCCCGTGTGACACGGGCAACGACACCAGATAGAAGCAACGAAGAGTTTATAGTTTCTCTCCCGTGTGACACGGGCAACGACACCAGATAGAAGCAACGAACAGTTTATATTCTCTCCCGTGTGACACGGGCAACGACACCAGATAGAAGCAACGAAGAGTTTATATTCTCTCCCGTGTGACACGGGCAACGACACCAGATAGAAGCAACGAACAGTTTATATTCTCTCCCGTGTGACACGGGCAACGACACCAGATAGAAGCAACGAACAGTTTATATTCTCTCCCGTGTGACACGGGCAACGACACCGCCAAATACGACCGTCGGTGCCAGGAGTTTAGCCACGACAGGGGCCGGTTCTGTCGACCGACAGTCAATCACTCTTACAGCTCGCCTCGCTCTTACCCTGACATGCGGGTGACAGAGAACAACTGTGCTCGGGTCAGAATGTAGCAGAATAAAGAAAGCGTAATATTACAACTACAATGATTATATTTGTTGGAATTTTGCGCCGTGGCCAGGACACATCGTGACAACGACTGAGGAGAAAGTGACGAAGAGAAAACGAAGAGAAAACGAAAACAGAAAACAGGATTGTTTACTGGTAACAGGAGAAATCAAGACCGACACGTGCAATTGGACAGACAGTTCTGGGAGACAGCCCCCATACCTCAACACGGCAGGTGCAGGCGACTCGTCCTTCACCGCCGGCGTTCCAACATCGCATGGGTTCAAGAGGGGAAATGACGGTGTTTTGAAGTACATTATAAACATAACGACATATTTCACACCAGCATATTTAAATGATTCTTATCGTCATACCTTCATCTTCGAATAATCTATCGTTTGATTGTTATCTTGATGTGGCATATTAAAACAAAGAGGGATATATATAATTATATATATATATATATATATATATATATATATATATATCATATACATATACATACATACATACATACATACATACATACATACATACATACATACATACATACATACATACATACATACATACATACATACATACATACATACATACATACATACATACATACATACATACATACATATATACATATATACAAAATACACAATACATACATGGAGGCATACACACAGGCACGCACGCACGCACCGACGCACGCACGCACGCACGCACACGGTGGATTTGTTGGTCCAGATCTAGCCCTTGAAGCAAAACAGGTAATTCATTATTTGGTTAAATGACAGCCGATAGCAGTGGGTGTGGTGTTTTATTGTTGTGGTCGGCGTATCATCTTTTTCGAAAACAGTTTTGTTATTAGTACGGTTGTCTGATCGCTTGTGGTGATCGACGATTATGCCTTTTTACTGCCTATTACGCCCTCTGGCGTTTAGCGCAGAGACGACATTCCTCAAGCGTTGGTACGGTGTTCCATTTCTGGTAATTGTTGTAGCCCTGCTCCATTGTTATCTTCCTTCTCATTGGTGATTAACGATTGTTGTATCCCTTGAGTTTCATAATTAAATCTCACACAGACGCGTAGAGTGTTAATGTAGACCTCGAATGACGAATAGAATATGCATGTTTTTTTTACCAACGTATAATATCCCTATATCATTACGGTAGACTGAATAATGACACGATATGTTTTGTGTTTTCGCATGAATCATAAGCATATTGTGAAACCTCATTGGTGACATAAACTCCACTTAGGTCCACTTGTTTCTCTTTGTTTTCTACCAACACGTATTTGAGAAACAGAGCATCTCTATTTCTTCTAGTCTGCAGCAACAGCAACAGCAACAGCAACAGGGAGATATTTCGGTGGATTTATCAACAATATCCAGTAATGTGTAATGGGTGTACGTGTGTGTTCTTATGGGTCCGTGTGTGTGTGTGTGTGTGTGTGTGTGTGTGTGTGTGTGTGTGTGTGTGTTTGTGTGTGTGTGGTGTGTTGTGTGTGTGTGTGTGTGTGTGTGTGTGTGTGTGTGTGTGTGTGTGTGTGTGTGTGTGTGTGTGTGTGTGTGTGTGTGTGTGTGTGTGTGTGTGTGTGTGTGTGTGTGTGTGTGTGTGTGTGTGTGTGTGTGTGTGTGTGTGTGTGTGTGTGTGTGTATTCTCGTATTTGAGATTTTGCATTTGAACCCAAGCCAGGTTTAAGTTGCATATTGAGTTAAATATTCCCATATTAACTGTTTTAAGAAAACATATGAACAAATGACAAACATTTACTAATTTGCTCACATTTACTACCACATATGTCATGTTATTAGTACAATTATACTTTTGCAAAGTAACCGCTCGCCAAGTCGAGCTATAAACGTATAGAGAACGGGCATAATTGTTTATATTTAGCACTATTTTAAAATTCCATATTATGTTAAATAAATGTATCGAGTTTATATGAATCATGACCATATATTTACAATGTGTGTGTGTGTGTGTGTGTGTGTGTGTGTGTGTGTGTGTGTGTGTGTGTGTGTGTGTGTGTGTGTGTGTGTGTGTGTGTGTGTGTGTCGTGTGTGTGTGTGTGCGTGTTAGTGAGTGCGCGTGCGGCGTGCGTTCGTGCGTGTTTTATGTGGTTGAGTAACTTGCGAATGAATAACCGGAAATAAAATATTCTATACCGTTTGAACCTTTGAGTAAATTTGAATAAAGAGGAACAATATAATTAACAAAAAGCAACAATTTGTAGATATCTACAAACAACTTAATCTGTACAGACCAATATTTCATGGTAGTAATTCAAACATCGTTGTTTGAACATTGTGATTCACATACCCTATCGGATAAATGATAGTGACCCAGTTTCGCATCGCTGAAGGTCATGATGACAGTAGACAGTCATCGAGACTATAAACATTAGGCAGTCCTGTAAAACAACTAGTTTTTAAAGTTGTTTTGCTGCGACAAATGAGTGATCACGAATTGTGTAAGGTATCTTCCAAATACACGTTTGAAGTTTACGCATTTTGGTGGTTCTGGTTTGTAGAAGTGTTATTCATCTTAGGTAACATAACGATACCTTTAATCTGTTGATTTTTATGTAGTTGTTATCTGGTGTTGTACTACTCTTTTCAACTCTCAGGCGTTGCTCGCTCCCTGTGGTGTTAGCTCGGGTACCACTGGTCGGTGTGGATTGTGGTAGTTTGTTCACTATCGCGTAGTTCGATGCAACATTTCGCTATTCGGTCCATGATCCTATCTTGATCGTGGAGTTCTCTACCCTGTTTGATTAGAAGTGTAATCATTGTGTCTTGGCCTAGTGTCTCGTTCTTCTGTTCTTCCTCAGGTTATTGACGTCATAATCATTTCGCCAGGTCTCCTGTTTCTACCTGTGTCTTCGTTTGCTTGTTTGTTGTGGTCTTGTATATTTCTGCGTACTCTAAGCGTTTTATGGCCGCCGTTTCTCGCCACTTCTGGTCGTTTGTTCATCAAGAACTGTCCTGGTGGCGATGTATATCCTCAGTATGACTTCTTTGTCCTGCTCTTCGACGGCCGTTATGTGCCTTGGATTGGTATAACAGGCGGCCACTTTATAAGGTAGTAAAGCATTCCTCTCGTTCTCACTTCTCCGATCACAATCATATCCCATACTACTCTGGTTTCTGCAAGAGTTTCTTCCAATTCTTGTGTCTGTTCATCTTTCTGTTGTGTTCTCACGCAAGATGTTGGTATTTTCAATCAATTTATCCACTTTTTTGGCGGCCCGTTTTGACTCAGAGATCCTTAGCACGCTTGCACGTAGCCTTAGTAAACCAGAGCTCTCTATTTGGTTATACACTTGTCGATGTGGTTGGGACCTGGGGCCGTAGTTTTGTAGTATTTGGCATGCTGGTGTTGTTGGCCTACCCTTCCACGATGGGCAGTGTGGGTTGAACGGAGCAGGCACTGTAGGGGGAACAAAAGTGTCCAACTCTCGAGACTGTGGGAATATCAGTACCCAACCATCGATCACCCAGTACCGGAAGTCGAACCTACGGTTGACCGTCCGGCACTTCAACCACTCGGCCACCGCGCCCCACAGGTGAATGTGATGACACAAAAAACTACAGGGTTTAATACATTTACTCTAATACTTGTTTCATTAGTTACCGGATGGTCACTAGGCAGGAACGTGTGCATGTAGAACAATATAACATCGCGGACCTACTTAATATCTATAATTATTAGACGTTTGGTTTCCGATGATGGCGAGGGTAGTAAAGGCTTAGTGCACTGCTCCACGGCGATAGCAAACCTCGACGGCAATCGGCAAAATAAAAACCGCCGGGACAGCTCACTCTGGGCAGATAAGATTTTGTTTCGGTCAATTGCCATCGCATTCCCATAAACAGTCGTTCCATTAATCCGTAAACAGTCATCCAATTAATAATTACACATAATCTTTTTACATTTACTTCATGTCCGTGATAATCTGCCTGCCAACTTCACATAGTCTTATTTTCCACTGCATTGTTGTTGTCGCTCCGTGCCAATATAAAGTTACATACCGTAACAATCTATCGATGTTTTATTCGCAACACAGGACTAGCAATGACCAGGCCGTAAACATGACGGCGGGTCGCAATCATTCGTAGCTGTAAAATATCGTTTTGTTTGTGTTTAGAAGATGTTTGGTACGTGTGCAGCCACGTAACCGTACGTGATGCAACCTTTGGTTGGTTGTGATCTATGACTGCTGCGCACGGGGAAAACCGTGTAACCGTGTTTGGAACGCATCCCAACGGGAGCGGTCGAACAGCAATATACCCCTTTGACCTCGGTCAAATATGATTCAATTAACTAAACTCACTTATTCACACCATCTTCACTCGTATGCTTACGAACCTAGAAATATGATACTATCTACATGTGTGTATTAATTGAATGATAAACTAAATACCAATAAATTACCGTAGTATGTTTACATTAATCGTTCTCAATGCATGCGAAAGGAAACCATACAAATATTTTCTATGAGCCAACATATTTCTTTTACGTCGCTTCTTAACTCTTACCGTGTGAGGCACACCCCAAGCAGCCAATGTTCAATGCAAATGAGTTAGTTTATATGTTACGATTGTTAGATGCTGACATGGGATCAATAACCACCCACGGGTGTGTTTTTTAAACAAAGTAGGAACACTCTAAAGCTGTATCTACCTTGGCAGATCCACAAACGACCAAAACAATCGTTTATCACAAACTAAACATCAGAGTGGAGGAAACATCAGCAGCCATTAAGTAGCTTGAGAAATTGTGGACCAATAAGAAATTTACGTTAAGCCCTTGTATTTAAAAAATCTGAATTGCAGAAGTCCAACCAATCCTCTTGATCGAATGCGAGTATTGGCAACTAAGCACCAACACAACTACTACACTAGTGTTGCCTTCGACATTCACTAAACGCTCGCGCGGTGACGTGGAGCGACCGTGTGACGAATCAAGAGGCACGTTAAAGAGCAGGACAATCTCTGGCGTCACCAACTATGTGCAGCAGACGTATGAGCTGATTCAACCATGTAACGAGGCTCCACCTGTTGGACCTCTCTAACAAGCACTATGACAAACTCCAACTGGACACAGGAGGACACGACTGGGAATGAATTGGCGGCAGACAGAAGACCGCAACCCATGGCTGTAGCTGGTCAACGGAAGATGAACGACGTCAGGGTGCCACTGAAACGAGATATAGGAGGGTTGTTTTGACTGCCCAGGTGCAGGAGTCAGTAAGAGGATTTGTATATTAAAAAATCAATGATCCAAAAATAATTGGATAGGTCAATGCCGTCCACCCGCCCTTATCCAAAACAATTGAAAATGCCACTAAAAGATTAATATTTAACTAAAATAGCAGGTTCAGAACAAGGCCGATACGTGTATGATCTTGTACTAGAATTACGCCAAACACATCAACTGTTTTAATTGTAATGCATTTTACATACATGAGTTGAACGATGATTCGTATCCTAAAAAAACCGTGCGAAAGGTATCCCACTGAGTCAAAAAGAAACTACATCTCACTCATTCACCCACCCATTCACTCACCCGCTCGTGAACTCATCCTGTAACCAGAGGTCGTCGGGGTGCCACGGTGGACGATTGCACGCTATCCATCTTTCTAGGTCTTCCACTTCATGTGTCAGGGACATGAGAGTGTGGCCTGTCCAGTTCATTCTGTTATGTTTCTTCTCAGGAATATATGTATGCCCTCTGCGTCTTTTGCCCTCTACTATTCCCTGGAGGAGAGTAGGCAATCTCCCCGCGTATATCTACGGCCTGACAGACATTGGTCTTGTGCTCTGTGTAGGAGATGCGCAGTAGTTTTCTATATAATTTCACAAATACCTGAATCTTTCTGTCTGTTATACCGTCAAGGTACAGCAATCGCAAGCCCAATGGAGAATGGAGACCACGAGCGCCGTATCCAACTTGACTTTTACCGGAAGTTGATGATGTTGGTCCTCCAGAAGGTGTTTAGTCGAGTCATTGCTGGTGAGGTCAGGGCAAGTCTTGTGTATATCTCTTTGGTTGACTTGCCATCTTAGCTGAGCTTTGAGCCCCGCTTTGTTGAAGTCGTTCACCTCTTCTAGTCTCTGTCCGTTCGTCGTGATGTTGGTTGGTGCTGTCTTGTTTCTGGGCTTACGTCCATTCCGTACAATGTTGCCGCTTCTAGTCGTCTAGTGTGAAGTCCTATAAAAGTCCTGCCTCCAATATTAGAAGCTGCTGTCATGTTTGCGAAACGTAGGAACTAAGTTTCATAGAGATCTTGCTCATAGGGATATGTAGAAGTCATTTAATGCCTCTTGCATCACGTTCTCTGTGTACATATTGAACAGAACCAGGGACAACAGACAGCCATGACAAACTCATTTTTAAGAAGTCTCCAATGGTGCAACGTGTGAACTCGTGGGATCTGCGTTGTTAGTGTGTTCATACTTTAATAAGATTGTTGCTAAAGTTGAAGTTTCTCGTAATTTTCTATATAAGCCCTCATACCACACACATAGTCTAAAAGTGTAAAGATCCATTCGGTATATGCCTATTATATTGCGGCATATGCGAGATCCTTTCCAAAAATGCTTCGCCTGTGTAACTGTTGTGGTAGCGTATTCTTGGTTGTGCCTCAAATCAAGTGCTGATACCTGGTGGAAATTGGGCACACTACGTGTATTCCCCTGGCGGATAAATATATAACTGGCGAATTTATCTACCCTCGAAACTGTAATAAATAATTGGAATTTGTCACTAA
The DNA here is from genome assembly GCA_025642075.2 of Ridgeia piscesae. NCBI lineage: Eukaryota > Metazoa > Annelida > Polychaeta > Sabellida > Siboglinidae > Ridgeia > Ridgeia piscesae. The sequence continues at coordinate 194,390 of JAODUO010000583.1, forward strand.
TGCTAGACGTGATTAATGGTTATTGCATTAATTACTTATATTATTTTAAAATTCGCATATCATGCAATGTAAAAAATTACTTTCTTCACAATATACATATAAGTTAAAGGCTACAGTTGGATCAAAACAACACTGACCTATTTTGCCTGCTCATTACACCGAAGGAGACTTGGCAGAAATAAAGATGACAGACAGGTAGATCACCAATATATGTCTTGATGAGAACATTTAGACAGCTTATATGTTTGACATACAATGGAAACACGTTAGATGCCAATTACATTTAAATCATGGACCCATCAGTTGAAAGGCAAAAGTTTACGATGTTGCTGCGATGAGTGAAACAAAATGTACATATTCTGAGTGACGTCAGCGATGTGTCCCGTTCAGAATATCATAACAATGATAATTGAATTATAATATTGTAAGACGGCTTAAATGTGACGTCATATTGAACATTAGAATATAAACATAATGTGTAAATGTAATCTTGCTGAATCAGTATAATTCAAGGTATACACTAAGTTATAAGAGACTATAGTATAGGGCCTACTTAATTTAGATTTTGGTAAAATATGTGTCCACAGCCAGGTACAGGTTCCCTATACATTTTAAGAAACAATAAATCCACTATTAAAGGTGGCTGATGTTGACGATTTATCAACGTACACATATGTATGCTGTCATCTTGTATTGTCTTAATTCAGTCTATAACAAGTGATTGTACTCGCATCTGCTGGTTTGAAAATACTTGTAAGCATAACATATCTCTCTTTTGGATCTCGTATGGGCACAACCATTTATAGGCCAGAAATGTTTCCTTAAAAACAGTGTGACACAGTGGTTGTGACTACTGAAAACCAAGGGGTATACCCAACCAGGGTTGGGTCCAAATACACATTTTGGGATCAATTTATACAACTCAGCCAAATCAAAATAATAATACAAATACATTGCTTTTCTAGATTTCAATACAACTACAAATTTTCAATTCAAATACAAATAAACTGCCTTTTTTGTATTCAAATACATTGCCATTTTTGAAATTTGATTCAAATACGTGAACCATGTTGTGGTCACTGCCAGGGCCCTGGGGGACACATGCTGTCAAGTACTTTCATAAATAATTAGCACTGTTGGGTGAAAGACACATTAAAGTTGCAATCAATGGATATTTTGAAGGTTGAAAAGAATTATTTGGTGAGAGGTAATCAGTTTGGCAGGCATTACATGTGATCATGAAACAGAAATGTTGATACTGACAATGTATTTGAAAAAAGGATTTTAAAGTATCAAATACTTTATAAATGCATTTTTGACCCCATGCCTGGTAAAGACAAAAGTTCATTAGTCCATCAAACTATTAGAATTGATTAGGGTTACTGTAGCTACAAAGGCTTGATTGACTGCTGTTGACTAATTGGCAGGCAGGTTTACTAAAATTCCCTTATGCTAGTGTGCCAACTAGTTGGTAGCACTGCACTGGAGGAAACCTGGGTTCCTTTGTCTTAGCTCAGCTAACACAGCAGGTGACAGCAGGATTCTTTGAAGCACATTCCCTGTGAATACCTGCCTTTATGGCTATAGATAAGCTTCACTGGCTTCCCATACATTCATTGATACTAATGTTTGACCAGCTTGACTGTAGGCCAATTTTCTCAGTGCTGCCTGCCCACAGTTGGCCATACCACAGGCTTGAAAACATTCTGTCTAGACACCTGAGCCAGTTTATGTCAGGCAGTGCTTTACCTTTTGTTGGTACAGCTGTAAAATGGTAATTTTTATGTATAATTGATTGTATTTGCAAATACTTTTCAAATACAGACCAAATAATATCAAATTCAAATACGCGCCCTTTTGTGATTTTCAACTACAAATACAATTTTTTTTTATTTGAACCCAACCCTATCGACAACTGATAATTTGAATTTGTGTTTCAGCAGTGGGTGTGCGACTGGTTGGTGGGACAGCTGGGTCCAGGCAGCCAAGGACACAGTGAGTGAAACAGACTGCTTCAACAAAACAAATCTTTGTCTTAAACAGTCATATTGAATGAGCTATTCTTGGCAAGTTAAATGAAAGACTTTCCCAAACGTGTGTCTACCAACACAAACTATGCAAAAGGAAACATTTAATGTCTTTTTTATTCTAAATAAAGTTATTATTTTGCCTAGAACTACACATGCATGCTCAGTTGTAGGCAAACACACACACACACACACTGATTTTTTTTGACGAGCAGAAATTATGTATTTAATATATGCCAGTTGACAAGTAACAAAGTTATTTTTTATTATTGCTATTATTATTAATCTAATACTACACAATAATTGGCTCAAAACATTCGTAGTTGTTTGTAACAAGTGAATTAAACATTGTACAAGTGAATTTGTCCCTTTTGGTTTTCTGTACTTACAGAATGGACAAAATAAATTACTAATACACCCAATTTGTTTTCCATACAAGTACTTACATAAACATAAATACAAGTATTTAGGTTTTGAAAATAAATTTTCAATGGGACAAGTGCATTGCTGTACTTACAACTTTATTATTTATTCTTGTCCAGTATTGAGTCACTACAGAATTTAACAAATTTTGAACCATGTGCCAATACATTATTTTTGTTGGTGTTACAGTCAGCCAGTGCTCTGGAGTTTGTGAAAAAGGATCTAGCGGAATTCACCAACACAGTCCAGGAAGACACAACCCGTGTCGCAGCCAATGTCAAATGCAAATTAACAGTGAGTATCACTCATATAAATTGTATTGCTGTCAAACTATATAATCAGTCATTTTATGTAATGAATGATATTTTTATTAATCCTGTTAAGCAGATTTTTAGTAATCGCGTTAACATAATTATATCATGTTATTCTATGTCTTCATTTCAATATAAATGTGTTTTATTAATCACTTATAACCTTAACCATCTCAAGGCCAGATTAATGGAATTATATACCTGCTATTGAATTCTATTAAATCGAGAGATTGTGTTGTGACTGAATCGTGCTATACCAGGTAGTTGAGTTGCATAAATGCAAATAAATAAACAAATTCTGGTCCGATTTAAATAAACCTTTCACTGCATCTGTAGTACTAATTCCTTATGTAAATAGCCAAGTTTATCACCCAAATATGAATTATTAAAGTTTGACATAATTAAAATATTGAAACATTTTCCAACAACGTTTTTAATAAAATATTTCTTATTAATAGTTTACAGACACTTGGTGCATATGAAATATTAATAAATTACTATACTATAAAATGTACAAGTAATTACATGTTTATGTTTATAACAAAATAGACCGCTCAAAGGTTAGCATTTAATCATAAAAATCGCCAGAAGGCACATTGTTTTACACAATTTGTGTGTACTTCCATGCTTTTCACCCCCACAGCAAATGTTAGAATTTAATCTTAATTAATATATTCACTGCGTGACGATCATGACAAGCAGTACCAAAAATGGAACTTGTTGCTGACCTTGACTACAAAACCGCATGGCAACTGATGCAATATAGCCACGGAAATCATCTGCATTTTGAAATGTTGACACTTGCCAGTAAGACGTCATACTGCCGAAATAAATTGTTATTATTTGATGACACTATTTTGCGGTACACAGTTTAAATGGGCCTCTGTACTTGGGTTGTTTCAGGCATTCTGGCCACGAAAGGAATCGGGTTGATTTGGGTTTTTGACCATGGGACGGTTAATAAATATCAAAAAATTATCTATTAGAGTTTCTAGTTAGGATGTCACATATAAGGCATGGTCGTGAACATTAAATTCAGTTCACCAGACCTTGATAATAATAGGCTTGATTTTGTTTTAAGTTCACTGTGTTTTAAGTCAACATTCATTGCATGATTCACTTTGTATGCATGAGTTGTCATTATAATCAGGCTGCATAATTAACTATCCACATGGCAGCAAGCTGTAAGCTATTTGCATAAACACAGTTATGTATCGGCTTGTTCCCCAGGAAACACCCAAGTTGTGCATAGATTTACAAGACAAAATGAGCAGAGAAAGTACTTATGGAAAATGATCATGTTTTGATAGTGTACATCTCGAATGTATATAAACTTATAAAGAATCCTTTCATTGTAAATGTGATATACTCAGACCTGTGAAACGGTAACATATATCTCTCATCAATATGTCAATTTTTTTATAGAGATCTGAACGGTAAGTTTACTGAAGACAAGGAATCTGTATCAGTTTGTGATGGAAATATGGTATAATATATAATTTGTATATAATATACAAATACATAAATAACACAAGTGAAGCTTTTCTTGGTTTTTGAAGTTTTTTTTAAATTATTTTCCAGCAAGAAAATGCGACCGTGGCAGGTCAAAAGGTCAAGGATGGAGTAAATTCGCTGCTCGGTGGACTCACCAAAGTACTCACAATAGATGCAGAAGATTTGCATAAACCAACGTCCCCCCAGTACTCGGGACTCCCTTTCTTTGACCGGTCCAAGGTGAGTTTATGGTCAGCCAGTCAAATACATTTACATTTATTTATCAGTTACATCACAGAAACATCTGATGCAGAATTTATATATATACCTTAAAAAAACAAATAGCAAAGCGAGTCCCCTGACAAACACCCGTAAGAAGTGACTGAATTTAACTTAGAGACATTTTTCTAGTGAGATAAACAATGTCAAATGAAACAAGCCAAGAAGCTAGTATTTTTATATGTTCGAGGATAAATATTATATTTACATTTGAGTGAGGGTTTCCCAAGTGGATATTTACTTGTCAGATAGTTATGACTGATTGATAATATGGTCTGAAATTCATAATGTTAGTATCATTAGTTGCCGTGCCTATGTTGTGTAAACATGTATAAAAAAAGTGAGCAATGTTTTGATGATGTTGTAGGCAAGACTGCATGCAATCCAGATCGATCCTGGCACATACACAAATGATCCAACAGGATCTCAAGAAAAGTACCAAGACTGGCTGGACACATTCAACATCGAGGAGAAGAAGGGAGAGATATCTGAGTTACTTGTGGCCAATGTTCAAGTGCGAGCCCTCTACACACACCTGGTGAGTGGGTCCAACCAACCAACATCACCTCTACACACACCTGGTGAGTGGGTCCAACCAACCAACATCACCTCTACACACACCTGGTGAGTGGGTCCAACCAACCAACATCACCTCTACACACACCTGGTGAGTGGGTCCAACCAACCAACATCACCTCTACACACACCTGGTGGGTGGGTCCAACCAACCAACATCACCTCTACACACACCTGGTGAGTGGGTCCAACCAACCAACATCACCTCTACACACACCTGGTGGGTGGGTCCAACCAACCAACATCACCTCTACACACACCTGGTGAGTGGGTCCAACCAACCAACATCACCTCTACACACACCTGGTGAGTGTGTCCAACCAACCAGCATCACCTCTACACACACCTGGTGAGTGGGTCCAACCAACCAGCATCACCTCTACACACACCTGGTGGGTGGGTCCAACCAACCAACATCACCTCTAACACACCTGGTGAGTGGGTCCAACCAACCAACATCACCTCTACACACCTGGTGAGTGGGTCACCAACCAACATCATCTAACACACCTGGTGAGGGGGGTCCAACCAACCATCATCACCTCTACACACACCTGGTGGGTGGGTCCAACCAACCAACATCACCTCTACACACACCTGGTGGGTGGGTCCAACCAACCAACATCACCTCTACACACACCTGGTGAGTGGGTCCAACCAACCAACATCACCTCTACACACACCTGGTGAGGTGGGTCCAACCAACCAACATCACCTCTACACACCTGGTGAGTGGGTCCAACCAACCAACATCACCTCTCACACACCTGGTGAGTGGGTCCAACCAACCAACATCACCTCTACACACACCTGGTGAGTGGGTCCAACCAACCAACATCACCTCTACACACACCTGGTGAGTAGGGGCCAACCAACCAACATCACCTCTACACACACCTGGTGGGTGGGTCCAACCAACCAACATCACCTCTACACACACCTGGTGAGGGGGGTCCAACCAACCAACATCACCCCTCTACACACCTGGTGAGTGGGTCCAACCAACCAACATCACCTCTAAAACACCTGGTGAGTGGGTCCAACCAACCAACATCACCTCTACACACACCTGGTGAGTGGGTCCAACCAACCAACATCACCTCTACACACACCTGGTGAGTGGGTCCAACCAACCAACATCACCTCTACACACACCTGGTGGGTGGGTCCAACCAACCAACATCACCTCTACATACACCTGGTGGGTGGGTCCAACCAACCAACATCACCTCTACATACACCTGGTGGGTGGGTCCAACCAACCAACATCACCTCTACACACACCTGGTGGTGGGTCCAACCAACCAACATCACCTCTCACACACCTGGTGAGTGGGTCCAACCAACCAACATCACCTCTACACACACCTGGTGAGTGGGTCCAACCAATCAACATCACCTCTACATACACCTGGTGGGTGGGTCCAACCAACCAACATCACCTCTACATACACCTGGTGGGTGGGTCCAACCAACCAACATCACCTCTACACACACCTGGTGGGTGGGTCCAACCAACCAATATCACCTCTACACACACCTGGTGAGTGGGTCCAACCAACCAACATCACCTCTACACACACCTGGTGGGTGGGTCCAACCAACCAACATCACCTCTACACACACCTGGTGGGTGGGTCCAACCAACCAATATCACCTCTACACACACCTGGTGGGTGGGTCCAACCAACCAATATCACCTCTACACACACCTGGTGGGTGGGTCCAACCAACCAACATCACCTCTACATACACCTGGTGGGTGGGTCCAACCAACCAACATCACCTCTACACACACCTGGTGGGTGGGTCCAACCAACCAACATCACCTCTACACACACCTGGTGGGTGGGTCCAACCAACCAACATCACCTCTACATACACCTGGTGGGTGGGTCCAACCAACCAACATCACCTCTACACACCCTGGTGAGTAGGTCCAACCAACCAACATCACCTCTACACACACCTGGTGGGTGGGTCCAACCAACCAACATCACCTCTACACACACCTGGTGAGTGGGTCCAACCAACCAACATCACCTCTACACACACCTGGTGAGTAGGTCCAACCAACCAACATCACCTCTACACACACCTGGTGGGTGGGTCCAACCAACCAACATCACCTCTACACACACCTGGTGGGTGGGTCCAACCAACCAACATCACCTCTACACACACCTGGTGAGTGGGTCCAACCAACCAACATCACCTCTACACACCTGGTGAGTGGGTCCAACCAACCAACATCACCTCTACACACACCTGGTGAGTGGGTCCAACCAACCAACATCACCTCTACACACACCTGGTGAGTGGGTCCAACCAACCAGCATCACCTCTACACACCTGGTGGGTAGGTCCAACCAACCAACATCACCTCTACACACACCTGGTGGGTGGGTCCAACCAACCAACATCACCTCTACACACACCTGGTGGGTGGGTCCAACCAACCAACATCACCTCTACACACCCTGGTGAGTGGGTCCAACCAACCAACATCACCTCTACACACACCTGGTGAGTGGGTCCAACCAACCAACATCACCTCTACACACACCTGGTGAGTGGGTCCAACCAACCAACATCACCTCTACACACACCTGGTGAGTGGGTCCAACCAACCAACATCACCTCTACACACACCTGGTGAGTGGGTCCAACCAACCAACATCACCTCTACACACACCTGGTGAGTGGGTCCAACCAACCAGCATCACCTCTACACACACCTGGTGGGTGGGTCCAACCAACCAACATCACCTCTACACACCTGGTGAGTGGGTCCAACCAACATCACCTCTACACACACCTGGTGGGTGGGTCCAACCAACCAACATCACCTCTACACACACCTGGTGAGTGGGTCCAACCAACCAACATCACCTCTACACACACCTGGTGGGTGGGTCCAACCAACCAACATCACCTCTACACACCTGGTGAGTGGGTCCAACCAACATCACCTCTACACACACCTGGTGGGTGGGTCCAACCAACCAACATCACCTCTACACACACCTGGTGGGTGGGTCCAACCAACCAACATCACCTCTACACACACCTGGTGAGTGGGTCCAACCAACCAACATCACCTCTACACACACCTGGTGAGTGGGTCCAACCAACCAACATCACCTCTACACACACCTGGTGAGTGGGTCCAACCAACCAACATCACCTCTACACACCTGGTGAGTGGGTCCAACCAACCAACATCACCTCTACACACACCTGGTGGGTGGGTCCAACCAACCAACATCACCTCTACACACACCTGGTGAGTGGGTCCAACCAACCAACATCACCTCTACCACACCTGGTGAGTGGGTCCAACCAACCAACATCACCTCTACACACCTGGTGAGTGGGTCCAACCAACCAACATCACCTCTACACACACCTGGTGAGTGGGTCCAACCAACCAACATCACCTCTACACACACCTGGTGGGTGGGTCCAACCAACCAACATCACCTCTACACACACCTGGTGGGTGGGTCCAACCAACCAACATCACCTCTACACACACCTGGTGAGTGGGTCCAACCAACCAACATCACCTCTACACACACCTGGTGGGTGGGTCCAACCAACCAACATCACCTCTACACACACCTGGTGAGTGGGTCCAACCAACCAACATCACCTCTACACACCCTGGTGAGTGGGTCCAACCAACCAACATCACCTCTACACACACCTGGTGAGTGGGTCCAACCAACCAACATCACCTCTACACACACCTGGTGGGTGGGTCCAACCAACCAACATCACCTCTACACACACCTGGTGAGTGGGTCCAACCAACCAACATCACCTCTACACACACCTGGTGAGTGGGTCCAACCAATCAACATCACCTCTACACACACCTGGTGAGTGGGTCCAACCAACCAACATCACCTCTACACACACCTGGTGAGTGGATCCAACCAACCAACATCACCTCTACACACACCTGGTGGGTGGGTCCAACCAACCAACATCACCTCTACACACACCTGGTGGGTGGGTTCAACCAACCAACATCTTACTTTGTCATCTTCGTGCCCACCAGCACATTGGAGGGAACAAAGGCTCATTCACCTCTCCCTGTCTTCAGCCAGTGTTGCAGCCTACCCCCAGCTTGGATGTGATTGTTCTTGTTCTCTTTTCATGGTTTCCACCAGGTTGTTTGGCCATCGAAGATTTTTTTTTTCCTTTTAATAAGTTCATCTTAGTGCTACTTTTGGTGGTGCTGTCGTCCTTTTGATCAGGAAATGGACAACTCAAATATTGAAGAAAAACTTCTGATGCTTAATTTTTGACAAAGATTTTAAGCATTTTAGTACATGTACAAAGTCGTTTTTTATAACACCACATCAAGAATTGGAATGGCAAAACATACGTTTACATTTTACAACACAAAACACCAAAGTGTCACTTGAGTAACCTGCCAACCATCACACAAATCGGTCATCTGTTGGTTAAGGCTATCCATTCCAAATTAAAACTGATATCAACCAGTAATCTTAGAATGTTTACTCTACTGGGTAGCTTGAGAGCTGTGTACATTTGACAGGTGCCTTCGACAGAGACACATGCGTTGTTCTGGCAGCGATACTTCTACAAGGTGCACCTGCTGGCTGAGGAGGAGGCTCTGCGCAATGCTCTCATGGAGCGCACCCAGGAGACGGAGAAGGACACACAGTGGGACGAAGGTAGTGGCAAATACTGCTCTCTTGTAGCACAGTACAACTGTAGTGGCAAAGTTGGTTTTGTAGACAAGGCACTAGTGTACTGTAAATGAAGTAGTGTAGCGGCAGATAGAGCACTAGTGTAGCGGCAGATAGAGCACTAGTGTAGTGGCAGATAGAGCACTAGTGTAGTGGCAGATAGAGCACTAGTGTAGCGGCAGATAGAGCACTAGTGTAGTGGCAGATAGAGCACTGATTTAGCAGCAGATAGAGCACTAGTGTAGTGGCAGATAGAGCACTGTTTAGTGGCAGATAGAGCACTAGTGTAGTGGCAGATAGAGCACTAGTGTAGTGGCAGATAGAGCACTGATGTAGCAGCAGATAGAGCACTAGTGTAGCGGCAGATAGAGCACTAGTGTAGCGCAGATAGAGCACTAGTGTAGCGGCAGATAGAGCACTAGTGTAGCGGCAGATAGAGCACTAGTGTAGCAGCAGATAGAGCACTAGTGTAGCAGCAGATAGAGCACTAGTGTAGTGGCAGATAGAGCACTAGTGTAGTGGCAGATAGAGCACTATGTAGAGGCAGATAGAGCACTAGTGTAGCGGCAGATAGAGCACTAGTGTAGTGGCAGATAGTGCACTGATGTAGCAGCATATAGAGCACTAGTGTAGCAGCAGATAGAGCACTAGTGTAGCAATAGATAGAGCACTAGTGTAGTGGCAGATAGAGCACTAGTGTAGCGGCAGATAGTGCACTGATGTAGCAGCAGATAGAGCACTAGTGTAGCAGCAGATAGAGCACTATGTAGCAGCAGATAGACCACTAGTGTAGTGGCAGATAGAGCACTAGTGTAGCGGCAGATAGAACACTAGTGTAGCAGCAGATAGAGCACTAGTGTAGCAGCAGATAGAGCACTAGTGTAGCAGCAGATAGACCACTAATGTAGCAGCAGATAGAGCACTAGTGTAGCAGCAGATAGAACACTAGTGCAGCGGCACTGACGTAGCGGCAGATAGAGCACTAACATAGCGGCAGATAGAGCACTAGTGTAGCGGCAAATAGAGCAATAGTGTAGCGGCAGATAGAGCACTAGTGTAGCAGCAGATAGAGCACTAGTGTAGCAGCAGATAGAGCACTAATGTAGCAGCAGATAGAGCACTAGTGTAGCAGCAGATAGAACACTAGTGCAGCGGCACTGACGTAGCGGCAGATAGAGCACTAACATAGCGGCAGATAGAGCACTAGTGTAGCGGCAAATAGAGCAATAGTGTAGCGGCAGATAGAGCACTAGTGTACGGCAAGAAGAGCACTATTGTAGCAGCAAACATTGCTCTCTTTTATCAACAGCTAGAGACAGAGCACTACATGACAGCACATTTAACTATGAATTCAAATGAGCAAAATAGTGACATTCAGGAAGAAATTGTAAATTGAAACATTTATACCAGGTCTAGATTTGTATGTCTGGGAGCCTCGTATTGATCTCCCATGAGCGTCTAAGAATTCTCATGCCTTGTTGACAATTGTGTCTGCTCCTCAGATGATGACTGGGGGGATGTAACTGGTCCAGCCTCACCGCCGCGGGACTCAGGAATGGCCATGGCTGCAGCCTCCGTCTCCCCATCTGTTGTCCCTGGCACATCTTCACAGGACGCTGGTGAGACTCCCCCAAAACCAGAAACGGTGCCCAAGGAAACTGTGGCTGACAAGGTTGTGACAGGGAGCAAGAGGGTCACCGAGGTTGTACTGGAGGAGAAACGGACGGTTGTAGCCGAGACGACACCGGAACAACCTGACAATGGTCAGCCGACCACTGGTGACGTCCCAGACATGAAACCAAAAGAGAAACCTGCTGTGGACAGTGTGCCTGTGAGTTGTGATGTCACTCCGGTCACTACCGGGGAGCAGAGAGACACGGACCAACAGAGCACCGACGTCGTTAATAAGGACACTGATTCGAGTGACGTCTTACAGCCGCTGCATGTTGACACCGCTACACACCAGGCGGAGCCACTGTCACGGGAACTGGCGGACGAGTCTGCGTGTGACAGTAGCGAGGTGAGACGGGCCAGCAGCGGCAGTCTCGAGGTGAAGATGAAGGTGCGAGGAGACCTGGTCGTGGTCGGGGGTAGTTCCTCGGACAGTGCATCACCGTCGGGGGAGAGCATCAACAGCTCCAGCAATAAAGGTGGGACATTTAGGGATCATCTCATATCAAACAAAATTACTTTCATCTGGCCTCAGCCTCCGTCCCATGTCAGACGAAAGTTTGTGTAAACATTGATATCAATTTATATACACAGTATTGGTTGGAAGCATAATATATCGATGTCCGATGCTAGATGACACTGTCTCTGACCCCACAAACTGAAGTAATTTAGCTGAGATCAGATATTGATGTTCTGGGTTAGAGTGAGTTGTTTAAAATAACTTTTTCTGTATACCTTTATCCAGATATAGAAAACCATTAAAATAGCAATAGTAATGGATCCATGTCGGACAGAAGTTGATCTGACATAAAGTAATGACTAACTACTCTAAAAAACAACTTCTTAATGAAAGAGGTTTTTAGAACTGGTCATATGAAAACAAAAACCTGTATTGAATTCAGTGAAGTAATTATAATTAAATGTAAGAAGGAACAAAGGATGTTTATGTAATTACTTAACATCATGTTTGCATAAACTCCTGTTTGCTTATTAAAAAACCTGTTCTGTTTACAAAGACAATCAGCTAATTATAATAGCATTCCCTGCTTCACGAAACAGACCCCGACTACTGTCTTATGTGGTGTGTTACAGAGCTGTTGGAGGACGACTGGGAGATGGACGTAGAACCAACAGAGAAAGACCTGGAACTGATGAAGGAACTAGATGCAACATTACCGGAGAAAGGCGACAAGAAAGATGACGACGACGCTGATGTTAGTATTTTGTTTGAAGTGAACGTCTCCAAATTTGTGAAGCAACTGTTATTTGTATTATCAGTTTTCTGTTGAGATGCTGTGTATGTCACATGTGATATGGCTGTTGTTATTGAGTTATATTTATCTATGAAGTATTACATTTCTCATATGTAAACTGACTAATAGCAATCTATTGTATGTTTATGACAGAACAACTCAAACACATTTGTCAAGGTATAAGCATTATTTATTACTTTGGCAAAAATGGGACAGCCCGGCCGTATCTCTCTGGGGCAAGCTGTGACACCGAGAGGACTGGCTGCGAGGCCTGGATATGATCGCGTGACCGGTCCTGGGTCAGTTACCGGTCTAGGACTTTCGCGTGACCGGTCAGGACCTGGGTCAGTTACAGGTCTTGGGCACGTGACTGTGGCCACCTGACCAGACAATCATGGGGCCTGTGTCCACTCTGGGTGTCAAGCCCTCCCAAGAGAGACCTACCGACCTATCAATATTACAGGTGATGCATGGGGTTGGTGGGTGGGTAGCGTGTGTCTCTGTTGATCGCTGAGACAAGAATGCCCACTGCTGGGTTGAGCTGGCTATATATAGGATATAGGATCCAGGATCCAGGATACAGGATGTGTCCTACCACCATCCAACAGGAAACCACTCCCATGGGGAAGTGGTTGCATGTGATGACTAGTCATCCTGCCATAAACCCCGCACAGTGACTAACACTATGCTTCAATTTATCTATGAAATAACTGTGTTATGTATTTTATATGAAATGACTGGAATTTACTTATCCATCACGACCTGTTGCTCAGCAAAAAGTCCATCATCAATGGAGCATTTGAACATTATTTTGTACATTTTCATAAGCAATTACTCTACATGTCCCATTTGTTTATCCCTAAAGGGTCGGTGTTGTGGTTTGCAGGAAGATGACTGGGAAAGCTGGGAATAAGACGGAGTGGGACAATGCCGGGAGAAAGGATCCAAGAGGACACGGGAAACTGTCGCAGTTTGCACAAACACAATTACTGAACTTATCAAAACATATACAGGGTTATATCAAAGGTTGGATGATGATTTGAAAGGTAAATGGTGTTTGCAGAATAATGTATATATATATGACATATAAACAAATGTACTTAACCAAAGACATCCACATGGTAAATCGTTCATACTGTGATGCAAGCCCTAGTGGTTAAACTACGACCCCTGACCTGTTCTGCTGCAAGACAGCACAAGCTATATTTCTACATGCTTACACAAATGCTGGAACCCACAAAACAATAACCAACCTGTCAGTGCAACAAGGTCAGTGTTTGAATTTAGCCAAGTTTATTTATGGATGATATATGGCGTATGTTTCTTTAAAACAAAAATAGAACAACCGGTATGTCTTTCTTCCAATTGCAGTAAGTGAAACAATTAACTGGATAACTTGTATCTGGATGTTAATGTTGCAGTCAGGTGGCTTTTATACTGAGATGATATGAATCAAGACAGGGACTGTATTGCATATTTATGTGTACATCCATCTTGACAAAGTGATGCTTCCTTATATCTGGGTGTATAACGTGTGCGTAGTGGTGGAGGTTGGTCAAGTGGTGGATTGCTATTTCTCATGGGAACATTACCTGCAGATGACAGAGGTAGACATTAAATCATTTGTGTGTTTGCATATACTACTATGTAGTATTTCTTATTGCCACGTGCTAACTTAAAAGACAAGTCTTGCTGATGGAGAATGCCACCAGCTGTAGAGTTTGTTTTCGTTTTGCTGTGTACTTGTGACTTAATGAACTTATAAGTGTCCACATTGTACAGTCTGGGTGAGGGAGCTGAAGTAACAATGGCTCAGTCAGACTTCCGCTGACCTGACCAGACAGTGCTCAAAGTTTCAGCACAATCTTGTTGTATCAGCCTGAAATAGTCATGTTGAATTGAACAAAGTTGTACTGTCGGATATCCACTAAGATATCCACCACACCGTAGTGTGAGTAATCATTCCAATTTGGCATCATTGTCCCTGTTTAATCACCACTGTCGCTGTGACAATATCTATGACAATTGCTGTTATATATCTGGAAGGCTGATCTTTCTAGTTGTAACATTTAAATAAAACATTTAAATAATACGCACAGGCTAACTGTACACTTACAAAAGTATAGTTATAGTATAGTAGATGCATATCAAAACAAGGGTAAACATTTTCTTTCTCAAAAGGACCTTTAAAAATTCATGTGATGCGATGTTAACTGATGAAATATTGAATGAAATAAAATCTCAAAGACAAATTATTCCTTGTCCTGTGTCCTTAATTGGCCAACATTGATAGTTGGTTGCATATGTGTGAACATAATATTGTAAATTGATAACTGCGAACATCTAACTTGTGGCAACAGGTCTACCACAGGAATTAGACTTTACCAACTTAATTTCACTCTTTCCCATCAACTAAGAGTTGTTTTAAACTATCTCTTGCTGTATGTATATACATATATGTATATATAATGTATATATCATATATATGTATATCATACAGTGTACAATTGTTTGCTATAAATGTACAGTACAGACATTCTGGATCACAGACTGGACATGTTATGTTGCACAGTGAATGATGGACATTTACAACACGTTGACACGAGTCCATATTTAATTAAATTTATTACTTTACCTGTAAGCTAAAATTATTGCAGTGATATAAAAAATACAAACTGTCTAAAAGTATAATAAAATAGTATTAACAATTACAATTAGTGGCTCAGGCACAATGCTGGTTATACACAGTTATGCAATGTAATAAATATATCGCTATTACAACAATTCTACAGTATTTGTATTACAAACTCAAATGATTACAATTACCATTGTCATTCATCTCACATAAGTATATTGAATACCTGTGCATGCCCTATAACATATCAGAATAAAAAAGTGTTGTGTTGTACTAATAACTATAAGTTTTGCACTGTACAACATTGCTAATATTATCATAATAATGATAAGACATGCTGTGTAATTATCTCAAAAATATTATACATAAATATTAGTTTTGTATTTCTGTAAAGCAGTACATCAACATGCCGCAGAAATGGCAATCCACGTATAACAGAGTCATGAACACATGAAGTGAACTCATGAACAACATACAAGTACTATTTACAACAGTAAATATGAACACGACACTAGCAAAGAAAAGTCACAAGCGACGTACTGTCGTATACACAGTAACTGGGAACAACCCGCATCATAAAGTCGCAAACAAGGCACGATTGCAAAAAGATAGATTCTTTACAAATAGCAGTGTATAAATGTCATATAGCAGAACCAGTGTAAAAAGGCACATCCGACAAACAGAATTCACATTTACAGCACCAAATACTGAAGCCCATCTGTCATGAGAAACAGACAAGTAATGTAGAGCACACAATCTCACATGCTGCCTAAATGCAAATAGAGCAATACCAAACCACAAACAACACAAGCACTCATCAATCATCCCATCTTATTTCTAAGCTTGACCAAAGATGTGTTGGACGATGACTAACGGCAGCTGCTACTGTCACTGACCAGTCCACCATCTGCACTTGTCCCCTGTCCACTCGACATCACTTTCCCGTGCTGTACACTTGGACTGGGCGACACGAATCTGTCCCCACTGCCAACCCGCCGGTCAGTGCGCGTGTACACCATGATGTCTCTGAACAAGTCCTGCAGGTCATACTTGATATTAGACCTACTCTGTGACGTACTTGGAGCTGGTGCACTTTCGTCTGATGTTACCCGATCTGTGCTGCTACCTGGTGGCAGGGAACTACTCGAGGTCGTTGTTGCTGTTGGTGGGGGAGTGAGGTCGATGCCAGTGGTGGCGAGAGAGGGACATCGACTCATGCAGGCACTGGCGTCGACGCTGTAGTGCTGGTAATTGCTGACGGCATCCAGATCGAGGCTACAGTCTATATACACGTTCCTCTCGTCGTAACTGTCATCCACGCGACCCCGGATCGGAGACAGGTGAGAGGGTGTCGCCACCTCACGGAACTCCACATCTAGTAGTGCTTCGCTCGGCTGCTTGAGCAGCGATCGCCGTGACAACCGCCCGGCGCTACTCTGAGTGGTCATTGGGCGCAGCTGTGTGCAAGGGAGAGTGTCGGTGGTGATGTCAAATTGACGATGGTGTTCCCGCATGTTTTAATGCACAAGGGGAATGCATCGAACATAAATTATTTGCATGTACAAATTCGGCATCACACAATATAAGAGTGTGACAATTTTATGATAAGTTTTTGAAAAGCATTATATAACCAATAATAATAATTTATTAAAAGACAAGGGTGATAAAACAAATAAAACATAATATAAAATATTACAGTAGTGTGACATTTCTATGATAATCTGATCAATCAAATGTACTGCTGCGTGTCAACAAATCCGTGATGTCAAAGTTACGGTGCATGTAAATAAATAAAAACAATTATATGTGCAGTGTTACATTAGTATATTTGATGTGACCGTTATAATGCAGATGATGGTCAAAACACAATAGGGGTCACTTGCCTGGTCTGTCGTGGCCATCTGGCCACAGTACTTGACCGGCTCCCTTCTTGCAACCCTTTTTCGCTGCCAGTAGATGGGGCCGTGAGGGTGACAGAATCGGTAGTAGATGAGCATGCAGCAGACTCCTACAGCAGGCACCACACAGGTGTAACAGGAACGTCACACATGAACAATTAATAATTTGATAACAAAATCACTACATGTGGATGAGGAAAATTGTGATTTGTGAGGGAATATGCATTTAATCACATTACGCTATTTGTAAAGTGTTTAGTTAATTATGTATTTGTGAACCAAGTACTGTTCAAAGGTTGTGAATCAGTTGAGTCTTGATTTATTTATGATTCATCTTCACAGTAAAGATCAAGATGATATTTTGTTATGTTATGTTGTTAATGGTAAAAATATAATTTGTTTGTGAAAATTAGCAGTGGACACAATCAATATAAATTTACATAAGTTTAATGGATCATTGCAGTTCAAAAAATTATAATTTGTTACCTGTGAAGTGATTGTTGTCTAAAAAAACTATCACACAATATTGTTGAATATGTCTACTTGATAAAAGTGTTCTGTTCTGTGTTATTGCTTGGAGCTCACATCTCTAAACATTAAACTAAACAATGTTAATAAATATGAGGTAAAATGGCTACATACAGCACTACACATCACATGACAACTGACCTATAAGGAATGTGGTGGACGTGACGGGAATGACACTGGCATCATACCAGGCACCTGGTACTCTGTAGCAATACCACACAGCCACGAGAGCAGCGTTCTCGGCCAGCATGAGTGAGTAGAAGGCAAGGGCGCGCCAACGTGTGCTGCCCTCTTTCAGGTTGAAGAAACTGAAGCAGTAGATGATTCCGACGACGCTGACAAACAACGTCCGCTCACACCGACTTGTGCCAAAGTCTGTCTTCTGTAGGGTCACCCACATTGTCATCAACAGCCAGTGACCAGCTACAACAATGTTTACAGTGCATTTTGTAATTCTAACAATTGCGAAATGTATACCAGCAGTAAATTACAAGAAATGAATACATAAAAACTGCTCCGGATCTAGTCTTGTTTGGATCCAGATTGTAAACATGGCACATCTACTTAAGATGGCATTGATATAGAATGACTCCACAATCCACATGTTACCAGGTTTGGTGACCCTGAATATGAATGTTGCAGCATTGGTGTTTATTAATGTATTATGTAGTAGTGGTGTACGTACCCAGACACAGCAGGACCCACGCAGAGAATGTGGCTGTGAAGACAACGATTGCAACGACGCGTGATGCGACAATGCTGACGTGCCAGACGGTCTGTAGCACGAGGCCGGGCCAGTACACGTGGTAGTCATCACAGTAGGCGTGGCGGAGAGCATGGCTGTAGGCAGCCACAGCCCCCCCAATCGCAACAAGAGACACGCACGCTGACGCCACTGCAACACATCACACCAAGACGTCTGAGCTCGTTTAACGACATCATCATCTACAGCAACATGCTTCTGTGCAGATGGCAAATGGGTGAGGTAGATAAGGAAATACATAAAGATGCAACATTGTCTCTAGCCATGTATCCAGCCTTCTAAGACAGACAAGTTCACACTTCTAACAGTTACTTCTTAATTTCCAAGCTTATGATTTCACTGGCCTTGAAAAATACAGATAACCAATACCATTTCAGTCACGCACCTTCAACCATTACAGTGGTCGCTCACTATTAAGGTCACCCCTCGGATTGGATAAAAGTGATCTGAATAGCAAGGTGACCTTATTAGTGGGACTAACTAATTTCCTATACATTTCTGTTTAGAATCTAGAATGGCTACTGCCCTTTTTATGGCCCACAGTGGACGTAGACAGGGAAATTGGCAAGGACTAAATTTGAGGTATTTCCTACAACTACTACAATGACTAAGAGAGAGACGAGACCTGAGAGCCAGCCAGCTGACTGACTGCACATGATGATGTAGAGTTGCAGCGTGAGTTGAGGCGCTGACTCAAGAAATGCCTCAAACAGTCGCAGGATGCACAAGTCATTCTGCTGGTAGAAGTAGTTGTCTATGTTCTCTGTCGTTGTGTCATAGCGAGCCTGCATACCTGCGACCAGCACTAGTAGATACCTGCACACAAACCGCTTTATCTAGTGACCCGTCCAGGTTCACCCATCATTTGGATGAATAAAGTTCATTCTGGATGATGGGTACAAATTAGAGTGAACAGGTAAATGGACGGGAAGACATTTTTAGAAGTAAAAAACATTATTTGAACTATATGTTGTCAGTTATGCTTTGAAAATGTGTGTATGCAGTACTATGCACAGATTATTGTGTATGTCTGGATATATATATATATATATGTAAATGTGTGGATGCATGTGTCTACCAGGCTATTTTTGTACTAGCAAAATATGCATCCTACCTAAAGGCCTGCAAAAACACCTGTCTCTCTGTCTCCATCACACCAGACTCTACCCACTTGGTGGTGTGTGTAGATACTTACATGTAATACAGTAATACACTAATGTATACGTGCATAGAAAGATAAACATGCAACATTCCATAAACACCAAACAATTATTCAATTAAATTAAGAAGCTGCAGAATACTGCTATTCTCAATTCTGTTGATTTTCATTCACGTGTAAAAAAATGTGCACATATTGGTACATAATATATAATTATTCATTACATATAAAAAAGATCATTCAGCAAACAAAAGAACATAATACATAACTTTTTTAGTTTGTCCTGGACTTTTCACAAGTAAAAGGCATTCAAGAAAATGGATGCCCAAGGCAGAAGTAGATTTGTTTTGATATGTTGATTGAACTTATTAAAACTCTTTCAATGATTTGCTGATTTGCCAGTAGTCTTCATTGTAGATCATATTGAAAAGAAGGCGAAAGTACAGTTAACTAGCTATAACACACATGACAGGTGTCTTGCTGCGAACCTTTCAATAGGCTGGAGCAGGAAGACATGGACGAACCAGTGTCGACAGCCAGTCGACTTGCCATCCCTTGAGTACCACCGACTACTGAACAGTTGAATAACAACAGACGACGCAACAACACAGCCCAGGGCTAGGCTGCCAAATATGTACTCGCCATCTTCCATGTATTTTATGCCAACAAGGATATCTGAAGCATTAAGAACAGTGACAAATCAAAATGGGGCTAATTTCATGTGGATATACGACTTGCCAAAAAATGAATGTTTGTTTGTGATATAGTCCTAACTTATATTGTTATAACCTGCTAAAACAGCCACATTCACTGTATTGGTTTATGGACTTTATTTCCAAAGTCACATGTATATGTTATTTTTGCATTTAAGTCTAAACATAGATCAGTGGATATATGCATTCATGTTGCCACTCTTTCAGTCTTTGTGGAACATTTCAAGTCATTTGCACATTTTAAACATTACTTATCTTTTCCGCGCCATATCATCCACAATTTTGGGACATAAGTGACTTGGGACATAAGCAACTTGTGACATAACGTCTATAACTGAATGTATTCACATGTCCATGCATTGACATTCACATTGTCAGTCATCAAGTCACCAGCAAGGGCCAGGCTAAGTCAGGAAGTGCATGTCAGAACTTTAAGGCCGTTGTAGTTGGGCATAACCTAAGTCTTAACATTAAACAGTTTTTTACATGGCATGTGTATTCCATACGTTTATTTAACTATTTCCTGCCCTGATTAAAGACACAAACTGGTTGTACTTGGCAGGACAGGACGGGTTTGGAAGTTTGTTTACCTGTGACGGTATCTAACACATATGTCATAAGCGACACAATGACAAGAATTAAATCTCTTCCACTGAAATTCTTCTTGGAGTCGGCAAGCCATTGCCTATTATTTGTCCCCTGCTTTAACGGAGTTGAGGAAAAGTCACATTGATTCCCATATTTTCCTCCTCGTTTATTATCAGAAGCCACCTTTTCTCCCGCTCCCATTTTGAAAGATTGGTCACGTGACCGCTACTCTGCCGAAATTTACACTTCTGCGGTGTCGTCATCTGAACAGTAGCCGACATCCTTGTTGTTTTGATTCACCGCTACGCGCTATACACTGTATCAGTTATAAGAAAGGCAAAACGGATGCATGTTCGTCTTAGCGTACCTCTTCACGACTTATGGATTTAATGTAATATTTGCGCGCTGAATGACATTACTAATGCAATTGTCATGCATTATCAGCATACACATTATGAAATTGAATACATATTCACCATAACCGATTTTTTTTCCACATTGCATAGACTACACCGAATTGTGCAGTATTCATAAAACAACTGTGCAACATCCGGAGACGGCCGTAGAGTGTATACCTTATGTCTATAAACAAAACAAGATGCACAGTGTTTGCATACATATTAAATAAACAAATATGTATTTTAAAGACAACTCATTACAAATCATATGCCATATCACCATATATCAAAATATAATATAATTATACAAGTTGCTACAAATCTAAGAGCATGTCATGTCGGTGGTTTGCATCAACTATCGAAAGTCATTATTTTGCATCTGAAAACAACAAGCTTGCGAAATTATTATTTTATACGCGCTAGTGCGTTTGCGGCACACGACCCTGGGAGCGATGCCACCGAAATAACACGAATATCGGGTTTTATCACCAGGTGGCACTGGCGTTCGTCAAGAAAACATGGCGGAAAAATCTGGCGGGTTGCCGCGATGTTTAAATACAAAGGTTCCTTTCACTGGAAGAAAAGCAGCCTGTCTACCAAAAAATCCACTAAGCAGGCTCCAATATAGAGAGGTATTAAAATAAATATAAAATAATATTCACCTGCAAATTATAACACCGGAATCCCACCGTAGTTCCCATTGGTATCCTTGCTGGGTATAATCGGGTTTTGCACTGATTCAGTCACGCTGCATAGGTCCAGAAGGGCGTCGGAGGTCTTAATATACAACATATGATAGCTCTCAGTTATGTTACTTTTTCGGGACGAAGCATTCTTGTGTAATGCTTTGCAAACATAGCCGAAATGGGTGTCGTTTTAAGTGGTCCTAACCTATTTTTCTTCCTTTCCTGAAATGTCCATTCTGTCACATCACAGTTCACACATATTCATTTCAGGTACACAAAGAGCAGGCATTCTCAAATATTATGTTTGTCTCCTTTTTAGTTTTAGCATTCCAAATAATCAGTTAAATTACAAACACAATTCAGTGTTATTGAGCACTACAGTTTCAAACTGTTTGATAACATTGGAGGTTGTAAATTGGAATGTTAGTGTTCTTCGAACCACAAAATGCTCTAATCCGCAGTATTTGATGAGAATATATGCTCTTGGTATACATCGGTTGATGTAGTGATAATGATAGATTGACCATTTTTTGATAGACAAACATTGTAATAATCATATGTAATAATTATATTTAAGCCATATTAATTTGGGTCAGCTACGTAGTGTACTGTAGACCATTAATGTTTCTTGGCAAAGGTTAAGAATTAGTTGCTAGATTAATTGCTTTAAATCTTACTTAGTATTTCGAGTAAGTTTTCGCAATGTATGCTAATTTCTAATGTAGTCAGTGTCTAACAAATGAATCAAACAAAATACTTCAACATTAATTTTAAAGGTCATATTGAGACATTCAGTTAAATAATTGTGATTGACTTTCTGCATGACATACTTATAATCATACTGGGAAGGTTTGTCAGCATACTGCCAGTTATTCTGGTCAAAACTATTACCTTTAGACCATACAATTAAGAGTGTTTAAAATATTTTTGATGGCTGCCTTGCCAAATGACGGCTTAAACTGCATCCTGTGTTAACTTGTGTAATTTTTTTTCTTCATTCGTTGGATTAATTTGCTGTTTCAGTTTGGTGGATTACATCGACTCCACAAACAAAGTGTGCGTTCACAGATCTTCCTCAAGTTGCCAGGTCGTCTCGGTTTCTCTCTCAATTGTTTGGTGGATGAGTCCATTCTCTATGATGGGTGAGTGAGTGTTATATCTGTGTAACACAATTCAGTCATGCATTATGCATTCTTCTGTCATCAATGCATCAAGTGATTGGTTTGAATCTTATTGAGTTGGTCATACCTTTCCTATGATGAACTTTCTCATTAATGAGATGCAAATGAAATTTTCTACAATTTGACAACTCATCTTTAATGTTTCAGTTAAAGAAAAAAACATTTATGAAGAGGAAACCAGTAGTTTTGTCTTATACTTCAAATAATTACCAGTTGGTGATCTATTCTCTTATTTTTACTTTCAGTTCTGTATTCCTGGGGTTCACAAAGAATGGCCAGTTTGTGCTCTCCTACACCCTCAATGTCGAGGCTGATGAGCACACAGCCTACCCTATCTATGCCTACAGGCTGCAGTGGTGGCATTTTGTGCCATACAAAAAACTCAGGAAGGTGAGGAGGACAAAAGCCATTTGTAGCACAAGTTTATTAATTACAGGAGAAATGTTTGTTGAAACAATACAGTTAATATCAGTATCACACGTTAGTATTAATGGTGTCTTGTATTGAAGTTGTATCCATAAAAAAACACCCCTATGGACTAAAAGCCCCACCAGACAATACCTTCTCAATATAAACCTTTATAAAAATAATATTCGCTAAAATCTTCTCATTCTGTGTATATATCTTTGATTATTGAGAAAGTATAAGTAATAATAAAATGTCAATTTTGTCATCTGTTTTGTATGTATCACATCAGAGAGTTGTGTCGTGTTTTATTTTTGTCCTGTATCTTGTTGATGTGCTTGTTGTAGGTGGCTCAGGTGAAGTTGTTTGGCGAGGAAGACATCCAGCAGGAGTTGTTCCTGTCCATGTGTGAATGGCCTACCGATGACACACGCGTCCTCATCCACGGCTACTGGTACAGCATCATGCTAGGAGTGCCCAGTAGCTGTCACATCAGTCTTTGGGGGGGGGCTTGTAGCCATCACATCACTTCACGAGGGCCCATCATTTCACACCATGATGGCCCAGTGGCTGTTACATCATTCCATGAGGGCCCATTGGCTGTCAATTCACTCCACATGTGGCCAGTGGCTGTTACATCATTCCAT
This sequence comes from Ridgeia piscesae, assembly GCA_025642075.2. Classification (NCBI taxonomy): domain Eukaryota; kingdom Metazoa; phylum Annelida; class Polychaeta; order Sabellida; family Siboglinidae; genus Ridgeia; species Ridgeia piscesae. Next base: position 218,749 of record JAODUO010000583.1, read on the forward strand.
CAGAGCCCTGTGGCTGTCACATCACTCCACAAGGGCCCAATGGCTGTCACATCACCCACAAGGGCCCAATGGCTGTCACATCACTCCATGAGGGCCCAATGGCTGTCACATCCCCTCCATGAGGGCCCAATGGCTGTCACATCACTCCACGAGGGCCTAATGGCTGTCACATCACTCCATCAGGGCCCTGTGGCTGTCACATCACTCCACAAGGGCCCAATGGCTGTCACATCACCCCATGAGAGCCCAATGGCTGTCACATCACTCCACAAGGGCCCAATGGCTGTCACATCACCCCATGAGGGCCCAATGGCTGTCACATCACTCCATGAGGGCCCAATGGCTGTCACATCACTCCAGAGGGCCAATGGCTGTCACATCACCCATGAGAGCCCAATGGCTGTCACATCACTCCATGAGGGCCCAATGGCTGTCACATCACTCCACAAGGGCCCAATGGCTGTCACATCACTCCATGAGGGCCCAATGGCTGTCACATCACTCCACAAGGGCCCAATGGCTGTCACATCACCCCATGAGGGCCCAATGGCTGTCACATCACTCCATGAGGGCCCAATGGCTGTCACATCACTCCACAAGGGCCCAATGGCTGTCACATCACCCATGGAGCCCAATGGCTGTCACATCACTCCACGAGGGCCCAATGGCTGTCACATCACTCCACAAGGGCCAATGGCTGTCACATCACCCCATGAGGGCCCAATGGCTGTCACATCACTCCATGAGGGCCCAATGGCTGTCACATCACTCCACAAGGGCCCAATGGCTGTCACATCACTCCATGAGGGCCCAATGGCTGTCACATCACTCCACAAGGGCCCAATGGCTGTCACATCACCCCATGAGGGCCCAATGGCTGTCACATCACTCCATGAGGGCCCAATGGCTGTCACATCACTCCACAAGGGCCCAATGGCTGTCACATCACCCCATGAGAGCCCAATGGCTGTCACATCACTCCATGGGGGCCCAATGGCTGTCACATCACTCCACAAGGGCCCAATGGCTGTCACATCACTCCATGAGGGCCCAATGGCTGTCACATCACTCCACAAGGGCCTAATGGCTGTCACATCACCCCATGAGAGCCCAATGGCTGTCACATCACTCCATGAGGGCCCAATGGCTGTCACATCACTCCACAAGGGCCTAATGACTGTCACATCACCCCATGAGAGCCCAATGGCTGTCACATCACTCCATGAGGGCCCAATGGCTGTCACATCACTCCTCAAAGGCCCAATGGCTGTCACATCACCCCATGAGAGCCCAATGGCTGTCACATCACTCCATGAGGGCCCAATGGCTGTCACATCACCCCATGAGAGCCCAATGGCTGTCACATCACCCGATGAGGCCCCAGTGGCTGTCACATCACCCATGATGCCCCAATGGCTGTCACATCACTCCATGAGGGCCCAATGGCTGTCACATCACCCCATGCGGGCCCAATGGCTGTCACATCACCCCATGAGGGCCCAATGGCTGTCACATCACTCCACAAGGGCCCATTGGCTGTCACATCACCCCATGTGAGCCCAATGGCTGTCACATCACCCCATGAGAGCCCAATGGCTGTCACATCACCCATGAGGGCCCAATGGCTGTCACATCACTCCACAAGGGCCCAATAGCTGTCACATCACCCAATGCGGGCCCAATGGCTGTCACATCACCCCATGAGAGCCCAATGGCTGTGACATCACCCCATGAGGGCCCAATGGCTGTCACATCACTTCACGATGGTCTAATGGCTGTCACATCACTCTACGAGGGCCCAGTGACTGTCACAGGGGCAGTGGGGGCCCAGTGGCTGTTATTTCAATACATGTCCTTTCTTTTTGGTATCTTGTGATTAGACATTCTGTTGTCTCAGGGCCCGATGGCATGTTCCATGTGTATAGATATCTTGATCATTTGCTACAACACTAAACACAAAAATAGTTACCCACTGACACTTGTCATTAGCTCAGATTCTGAGGACATTGGCAGAAGTTACTTATTTATATTATTATGAACACGCATATAAATCATATTACTGCTGCAATAATAATAATACAGGTTCTTATATCGCATGACCTCTAACTATACTTTAATCAATGTGCTCTCAGTTTATATATAAACAATTATAAGACAATTAAAAATATGTATTTGAATTAAAAAGATTAATTGATAAGAATTTATTTAAGTGTTCCTAGCGTTCTACACATCACATGTCATGTGACGTTGCAGTGCTGCCCAACACAACGAGGAGAAGCGACAGTGTTTTGTGACCATCACAGCCGTGCCTCCCGTGGGTCCGTGTGAGGATTGCAGTCAGATGGCCATCCTCCAGGCTCAGACAGGTACTGGTGGCTCACTTGTTGCTCGTGTCACTGGTGTCGATGCAGTTGGATTTTGTTACATTTTCAAATACATATAATTCTTTGATACAGTTGTTTTTTGCAGATTTACATGTATTAACCTTTGAAGCAGACATGGGGTCAAATATATTGAAATGTATTTAAATACAAATACTCTTGAGGGATTCAAATACAATTACAAATACTTTTTAATACAAATGTATGTAAATGCAAATACATTGGAAAGTATTTCAAATACCTTTTCAAATATTTTTCATTTTTTGATTTATTACCATGTAGGTAAAAGAAAAGCAACTCATATATTGAGACATCGAGTTTATAGGCACAATTAGTGTTTTGCTCATATGATGACAGGCAGACCAGTGCTAGGGAGTATTGTTATTGCTAACAACATCACAGTGACAACTGACTCAAAAACCTATCCACAGAGGTAAAGGCCAACATATGTTGTTTGTTATGTAAGTCCGTAATAAAATGCCTATGTTGCCCTCAGAAGGAACACTGCTGATCAATGCTAGGGTCTTGTGAGGAAGTGTGACAGCTCAACTTCAAAGACAGCCAGGAAACCAGAATATTTACCTGTGGTCATTGTCTGGTGCTAATCCATCCTCTGGTTCAGAGCAAACAAAAGTTGTGGTCACTGCCAGGGCCATGGGAACACCTGCTGTTAAGTGTCTTCATCAGTAATTAGCACTGTTGTGTGAAGTTGCAGTGAAGGTAATCAGTTTGGCAGGCATTACATGTGATCTTGAAATAGAAATGTTGATACTGACAATGTATTTGAAAAGGTATTTGAAAGTATTTGAAAAAGTCAAATACTTTAGGAAAGTATTTAAATACATACAAATGTATCTGATCCCATGTCTGGTTTGAAGATTATCAAACAAACGTGTAAAAAATGGGTTTGGTGGGTGTTTTTTTTAATCACTGGCAGGGTCAATTTAAGCCAGCAAATGAGCTTGGAAGAAAATGTTATGTTATAAGATATACTGTTTTAAGACAGACATTAAAGGATTGATTTGATTGAAATCACACTTTCGGTTTCATGCATGTATGCATTTAAAAAATCTGTATACACCAACATAGTATTGAATATATTGTTTATGGCTCTAAGATATGGATATTTTTCCATAAATTAACTTAACAACGTCACAGGTTTCAAAAGGTATGCTCCAAAGTAAGTTAATTTCTTACAACACCAACTCAGGCTGTCTACTACATGAGTGTGGCTGTTTGAAATAAATATGGCCCTTTTGTTCCAGTAACATAGCTGCTGTTTCTGCTTCAGCCAGCTGCACCGTATCTCATTTGACATGGCTACCATTTTCCATTAAGGCGGCTTCTACTACATGGCTGTTTGTGTTTAAGCCATCTACAATTTCTCCTATGAAATGGATGTTGTTTATGTTTCAGCCAGATATAGCGGTTCCTGTGAAATCGGTGTTGTTTGCGTTTCAGCCAGCTACGGTGATTCCTATGACACTGCTGTTGTTTGCGTTTCAGCCAGCTACGGTGGTTCCTAGTGTTTGGTTTAGCCACTACGTGTTCCTATGATGGCTGTTGTTTATGTTTCAGCCAGCTACGGTGGTTCCTATGACGTGGCTGTTGTTTGTGTTTCAGCCAGCTACGGTGGTTCCTATGACATGGCTGTTGTTTGTGTTTCAGCCAGCTACGGTGGTTCCTATGACATGGCTGTTGTTTGTGTTTCAGCCAGCTACGGTGGTTCCTATGATGTGGCTGTTGTTTGTGTTTCAGCCAGCTACGGTGGTTCCTATGACGTGGCTGTTGTTTGTGTTTCAGCCAGCTACGGTGGTTCCTATGACATGGCTTTGTTTGTGTTTCAGCCAGCTATGGTGGTTCCTATGATGTGGCTGTTGTTTGTGTTTCAGCCAGCTACGGTGGTTCCTATGACATGGCTGTTGTTTGTGTTTCAGCCAGCTACGGTGGTTCCTATGACTGGCTGTTGTTTGTGTTTCAGCCAGCTACGGTGGTTCCTATGACGTGGCTGTCCGCTGCCTCAATCATGGCTTCACCGTACACAGCAAGTACGAGCTTGCTCCTCCCTACCCGGTGTTTGCACCCAAAGTCTTTCTCAAGTTGGATGGTGTTGTGATACTGAACACGGGCGACTCGCTCATCGCCCTGAGCTCAAACATTGAGGACAACCATGGGGGGTTCGGCTTCGCCCTGTACTCGCCCCGCGTCGGCTGTGGCTCTTCCAGCATCAGTACGGCCGACGCGAGTGACGACGTCACCAGCTCCGACATGCACTCTGAACCCCTGCCGCTGGAGGAGCTTGACAACAATCCCGATGTGATCCTAGGCCACTGGATCGCCAGCCCCACGTGCTCCAACATGCACATGGCACGCACCGCCAGCGCCGGCACCACCACGCCGGTGTTGCCACGCTACTCCGCCGCCGGCGTCCGTGAGCGGCGTCCGTCGTTCGGGAAGGAAAATGTTCTGACCAACAATAACAAACAGCTGAACAGTCCATCGATGACGGACGCGGCTTCAGCGAGTGGCAGTGCCAAACACAACCGAGCCCTCGACGTGTACAACTTCGAGGGCAGCACGCCGAAGAAAGAGGATGAATCTAGTGACTACTTCGAGTGTGCCAACATCGCTCCATCCGGCAGTGTGCGCGCCACTCTCTCGTTCCACGAAGGTGCACGCATGCACGTCACATCTGAAGAAATCTGTCTCTTCCAGAACGAGAGCATGGACTCTCAGCCGCTGGATGCATTAGACAAGGCGGGTCTGTTTGAGAAACCGACCCCGGTGCTTCGCATGCAGCCAAGAGACCTGTCCTCGTCCGCCAACTTCACAGGTAACCCGTCAAAGCCGTTCACCAACCTGTCATTGATAACCGGTGATACGTTTGGCCTTGGCAAGGCTTTGTGCATCTCGCCCGGCTACGGCAAGATGGAACAGTGCGGCAGTAGCACATGTAGCTCATGTGTCAGTTCACCAATCATCCTGCAGAGCGACTCGCAGTGCTTTACGTACTCCGTGCGACGCTTCATGGAGAGCTACGGCCCACCCAGGCCAGACTCGCCTATTGATATTGAAGGTAAGGCCTGACTCGCTTGTTGATATTGAAGGTAAGGCCCAACTCACCTATTGATGTGAAAGGTAAGGTCAGACTCACCTATTGATATGAAAGGTAAGGTCAGACTCACCTGTTGATATTGAGTGTCAACGCCTACCTACGTATTGTAATTGAATGTAAGTGCTCTACTCGTCTATTGATATTGAAACCAATGTCCTAGTTGCCTATTGATACTGAAAATAAGATCAAATTAACTCATCCTTTGATAGTGAAGATAAGACCTTAATTATCACTCGGTGTTAGTGACATCATAAGAGCAAACAGTGAGCAAGCATTGAATTAAAAGCGTGTTGATGTTATCTTAGATTTGTTTCCACAATGTACATTGTATACTTGTAGATGACTTGAACTTGGCCTATCACAGTGTGTTGCCAATTGAAGTACATGGAACCAACTACTCCCCGATGCGACTACAGACAAAACAGTTTCCAACCCCACACACGGTATGTACCACATGTCTTCAGCTGTGAGACACCCACTGTTGGGTCATGTTAGGTCGAGCCCATATTCCTATATGGATTTGAATCCTGGACATTAACTAACCATTTACAGCAAACCATCAAAGCCACTGAAATGTGGTTCTTCAGAGGAATACTAAGAGTTCTGTGAGTTAAGAAGAAACCTATGAAGAAGTCCTTAGGACAGCCAAGTGAGCACTATAAAAGATATATGGCTATCAAAAGATATATGGCTATCAAAACTAATGGCTATCAAAACTAGAACCATTTGCGCCATAGGCGAAACGGTTTGCTATTTGGTGAAAATAAAGTAAAACTCTTCACCAAATTATCAGCAGTACATGACTTCATTATACATCGCCCGGTTTTGTTGAAGTTGCCTAAACGATCGCACATCACACCGACTAAAATAACCAGTCAGCATGACGTGCCAAGCAGGGTAAACAATAGGTCGCTAATCCCTCCATTTAGCCACACTCATAGACAATAGCAGGACTTAGTTCAATTAAGAATTGTGTTGTCTGGACAACGGGACCTGCTGGATGACACTAGTTACAAGTTTGAGTCAAGTACCCTACTTTGTACCTGACAGGTTCCCTACAGACCCTGATTGTGAACATACAGAATGTCGTACAGACTTAACCTGCTGTTTGTTTCAGTTCATTTGGGCGCTACTCGCTAGTAAATATTACACATAAATCTCATACATTCTTAGCAGGATTTCAGACAGCCAGTTTTCGCATGTTTCTGAACAATACTGTCTGGAGTGAATTGTGATATTCTTCTGATTGCGACCAACCTCTACCCTTCCATCGTCAGCCCTGTGTTGTCGTCAAACAACTCACCCTCGACATAGAGCACTACCTGGGGGAGAGTGTGAGAACTACAGCAGAGTGGGGTCACAGATACATCGCATTCACCGATTATGACGTCCAGATCGTAGAGGTAAGTGCAGTCTCACATCACAACGTAGATTTCCTTTCAAGTAATGTAACATATCTGGTATGATGCATTGATGTGAGATTGCACTGAATCATACCCAGAGAAGTTACATTACTTGGCAAGAAATTTATGTTGACATAAACAGAGTTTGAAATAAATTTTAATGTGTTTTCATGTAGTCTCCAACATAAAATCATGTGACATGGTATAAATTATAACTTTCATAATCTTTCCATGTTTTAGCAAACCATAATTTTGTGCCATAATTTGTCTAATAAATATTTTTTTAAAGTCAATCAAATATAGAATTATTTTAAACTAAATATGTCGCTATGCGTTTGGCAATTCTCCCAGCTAAAGTGGTTGGATTCTAGATGGACAGTCAGAAAACTCTGGTTGAAAACTGGGACCGCCGCTGCTGGCTAGGTAGTCGTGGTCAAGTATGTGATAAACAAGACTGATATGAAACTAATTGGTGATTGTCATCAGGTGGTTGTTATTGAGTGGTTGTTATCAGGTGGTTGTTATTGTGTGGTTGTTATCAGGTGTGTCCAGACACGTCAGAGGTGATTGCTCTCGTGTACGTCCTCATCCGCGCCCGACCCCCTAAAGACAAGCACGTCCATGGCATGAGGTATGTAATGATTGTAAAGCAACTTGTGGCTTAAAGGGCATATTTTGCTTCCCCTTAACTCTAATAACTTCTAAAAATATGGATGTACATATGTTTTATTCAGTATAACAACAATCCCCAAATCACAAGTTTGATGAAACATTTTTAAGATTGACATTATTTAAATACTTTGGCAGTATCATCATTAAGGGGCAGAGTAGATTTTATCACAACCTTTAACAAACACTCAGCCATTTAAATGCAATTTATAGCTATAGCTATTTATGTACAGAAGAAAAGTGATTATCAATATAAATTTGTGTACACAAGTAATGAAGGGAAAGACAAACCACGCTCTGCAGTGTTCTTATGTGTATTATTGTTTGTCTAGGTCCATGCCAAAGCTGTACGAGAGTGGCTTTAAACTGGTCTGGAACCTCAAAACAGGTAAGTGAAATACCCATCTTTTGGCACAAACCTTCTAAGTTGTGGAATAATTCTAGTTTGTGCACTTCTAATATCTTTTCCGACCGTTCATGCTAACCCTTCAGAGCAAACAACAAAGTTTTAACGAAATGTTCTCCATTTCCCTGCATTCAGCAAGATACACTCTATATCTTGGGACAATGCTAGCTCAAATACTTTCAAAATAAACCCATACTTAAAATATCCATAATGTACAACATACGGACTAAGTGCATAATTATCCATGAGATGGCACCACATGGACGGGGCATTACAGTTCAGCTTTTCTGAAACGTTGCAAGTGTCCATTAAATTGCCCCAGAGTATGTTATTTATTGCTACAGTCTATATGGCTCACAATGTCATTCGGGCTCTTGCAAACACAACAGATTGAGTGGCTGACATATAAAAAAACATTAACAACAATAATTTGTTTACTAACATCCCATCAAAAAAATTATTTTGCAATGGTTTAAATGTTGCATGTGATTTTAATCTTTTTGAATTATATCGATTTCATGACTGTGATTGTAGGCATGTACACGACATTAGACATTGAAGATCTGGTCGAGGTGAATCAGGCAGAACTTCTGCGCAAGCAGTGGCATCCTGGACGTCGCATCTTTGAAGCCCTACAGCGACGGTTCGCAGTCCCCCAGGCCTACTCACAGAGTGTCCACGTCCTCACCAACGAACCCGTCTTTAGAGGTAACACTCATTGCCAGCAGACTCATAAATAACACAGAGGTCCAATTGGAAGCAAAGCCGATAATGTGCTCATAAGAAACCCATCATTAGGAAAAATTTACTGTTTTTAATTTAAAAATTGAAAAGCCTTTGCCACCTTATCAACGAGGACATTATTTCTGTAATACACACCTGCAAAACTGTCCCGGTCGCGCATCCTGGTGGTGACAGTTTTCACTGTTAAGGAGTGAAAGGTTCCTGTGTCATTTGTTTACTTTTTGCGTAACAGTAATAATAATTTTTATAAAGCACAATTTCAAGGAAATTGCTCAGTGGGTTGTCCAAAATGTAATGTGTGGCCAATAATTACCTTTTCATGCATTTGGTGCACCAACTGATATGATGGTTGATCACTAATAGATATTCTCAAATTTTTTAGACAATGGCCTAGAAAACACTCAGTAATTTTGTTTACCTTTTCAACAGAAACGTTGTAAATTGCACTACGGGAATGTTATGACCGTGCAGAAGCTTGTGAGATCCATTAAAAGGAATCCTAGTTTGTATTTTTAACTCCATTTCAGCTCCTGCGATGTAGATAACCATAGGGGTATATTTCTGTGTTAGACACCAGTAACTGACTCATGCCTGTATCTATTGCAATGAAAACAACACTGCAGGTGCAGTTTGGATGTGTTCAAGTTGTTTATCATATGTAAATGTGTTGTGTTGTTCTAGGTCAGTCACTCAAAATGCTGTTGGACCGTCACCACTACGTCGCCATCCTACTGTGATACGGATCACAGTACGGTGACCTTGACATTGCCATTGTCTTGTGCTCGCAAGCAAGCGCGTTGTGATTCAATCGAACATTGCCAAATAAGTGGGATGTATGAATGCCGAGAACTCTGAATTAACCATCTTCACCAAATCACCAGTAATTCAGTTGAATACTCATTACAAAGATAATTCAACCAGTTGTGTATTTATAATTTGCCTAGTTGACTGATCCAGCACAACATCAATCTTGGGTTTCTTTGATGATGGACATAGTAAATGTCTAAGTTATGTTTTTGTTTTCATGTGGTGACAACCTTGTGTGCAGTTCTCCATACAAATGATTTCAGTGCAAGATAGCTATGCTGTTGTTGATACATTTATGTGCTGCATTTAGCAGTTGGCACATTTATGTGCCATATTTCACATGCAAGTGATGCAAATTGTGTTGTAGTTGGCACACTTATGTGCCACATTCCACATGCAAGCTGTGTTATTGTTGACACATTTATGTGCCACATTCCACATGCAAGCTGTGTTATTGCTGGTACACACTTATGTGCCACATTCCACATGCAAGCTGTGTTATTGTTGACACATTTATGTGCCACATTCCACATGCAAGCTGTGTTATTGTTGACACATTTATGTGCCACATTCCACATGCAAGCTGTGTTATTGTTGACACATTTATGTGCCACATTCCACGTGCGAGCTGTGTTATTGTTGACACATTTATGTGCCACATTCCACGTGCGAGCTGTGTTATTGTTGACACATTTATGTGCCACATTCCACATGCAAGCTGTGTTATTGTTGACACATTTATGTGCCACATTCCACGTGCGAGCTGTGTTATTGTTGGCACACTTATGTGCCACATTCCACATGCAAGCTGTGTTATTGTTGACACATTTATGTGCCACATTCCACGTGCGAGCTGTGTTATTGTTGGCACACTTATGTGCCACATTCCACATGCAAGCTGTGTTATTGTTGACACATTTATGTGCCACATTCCACATGCAAGCTGTGTTATTGCTGGTACACACAGTTATGTGCCACATTCCACATGCAAGCTGTGTTATTGTTGACACATTTATGTGCCACATTCCACGTGCGAGCTGTGTTATTGTTGGCACACTTATGTGCCACATTCCACATGCAAGCTGTGTTATTGTTGACACATTTATGTGCCACATTCCACGTGCGAGCTGTGTTATTGTTGGCACACTTATGTGCCACATTCCACATGCAAGCTGTGTTATTGTTGACACATTTATGTGCCACATTCCACATGCAAGCTGTGTTATTGCTGGTACACACAGTTATGTGCCACATTCCACATGCAAGCTGTGTTATTGTTGACACATTTATGTGCCACATTCCACTGCAGCTGTGTTATTGTTGACACATTTATGTGCCACATTCCACGTGCGAGCTGTGTTATTGTTGACACATTTATGTGCCACATTCCACATGCAAGCTGTGTTATTGTTGACACATTTATGTGCCACATTCCACATGCAAGCTGTTATTGTTGGCACACTTATGTGCCACATTCCACATGCAAGCTGTGTTATTGTTGACACATTTATGTGCCACATTCCACGTGCGAGCTGTGTTATTGTTGGCACACTTATGTGCCACATTCCACATGCAAGCTGTGTTATTGTTGACACATTTATGTGCCACATTCCACGTGCGAGCTGTGTTATTGTTGACACATTTATGTGCCACATTCCACATGCAAGCTGTGTTATTGTTGACACATTTATGTGCCACATTCCACATGCAAGCTGTTTTTGTTGACACTATGTGCCACATTCCACATGCAAGCTGTTATTGTTGGCACACTTATGTGCCACATTCCACATGCAAGCTGTGTTATTGTTGACACATTTATGTGCCACATTCCACATGCAAGCTGTGTTATTGTTGGCACACTTATGTGCCACATTCCACATGCAAGCTGTGTTATTGTTGACACATTTATGTGCCACATTCCACATGCAAGCTGTGTTATTGCTGGTACACACAGTTATGTGCCACATTCCACATGCAAGCTGTGTTATTGTTGACACATTTATGTGCCACATTCCACGTGCAGCTGTGTTATTGTTGCACATTTTGTGCCTACATTCACATGCAGCTGTGTTATTGTTGCACATTTATGTGCCACATTCCACATGCAAGCTGTGTTATTGTTGACACATTTATGTGCCACATTCCACATGCAAGCTGTTATTGTTGGCACACTTATGTGCCACATTCCACATGCAAGCTGTGTTATTGTTGACACATTTATGTGCCACATTCCACGTGCGAGCTGTGTTATTGTTGGCACACTTATGTGCCACATTCCACATGCAAGCTGTGTATTGTTGACACATTTATGTGCCACATTCCACATGCAAGCTGTGTTATTGTTGACACATTTATGTGCCACATTCCACGTGCGAGCTGTGTTATTGTTGACACATTTATGTGCCACATTCCACATGCAAGCTGTGTTATTTTTGACACATTTATGTGCCACATTCCACATGCAAGCTGTGTTGTTGTTGGCACACTTATGTGCCACATTCCACATGCAAGCTGTTATTGTTGGCACACTTATGTGCCACATTCCACATGCAAGCTGTGTTATTGTTGACACATTTATGTGCCACATTCCACATGCAAGCTGTGTTATTGTTGGCACACTTACGTGCCACATTCCACATGCAAGCTGTGTTATTGTTGACACATTTATGTGCCACATTCCACATGCAAGCTGTGTTATTGTTGGCACATTTATGTGCCACATTCCACATGCAAGCTGTGTTATTGTTGGCACACTTATGTGCCACATTCCACATGCAAGCTGTGTTATTGTTGACACACTTATGTGCCACATTCCACATGCAAGCTGTGTTATTGTTGGCACATTTATGTGCCACATTCCACATGCAAGCTGTGTTATTGTTGACACATTTATGTGCCACATTCCACGTGCGAGCTGTGTTATTGTTGACACATTTATGGTCCACATTCCACGTGCGAGCTGTGTTATTGTTGACACATTTATGTGCCACATTCCATGTGCGAGCTGTGTTATTGTTGACACATTTATGTGCCACATTCCACATGCAAGCTGTGTTATTGTTGTACACATTTATGTGCCACATTCCACATGCAAGCTGTGTTATTGTTGACACATTTATGTGCCACATTCCACGTGCGAGCTGTGTTATTGTTGACACATTTATGTGCCACATTCCATGTGCGAGCTGTGTTATTGTTGACATATTTATGTGCCACATTCCACAGGCGAGCTGTGTTGGTACAACTGTGCGACACATTCCTAATTGTACAAGTGCTGTATTGACCACTATTTTGTTGTTGCAGACGACTGCCACATCCATAATGAATTACATTTGCGCTATGCATTAATTTGCTGTGATGACCTTCCATGTTCGTAAATTTCCTATTTTACGAACATGTGCAGTGGAAGCCTATAATATATAATTTGGGGTATCAACGCAATGACTTAGCAACATTATAATTGACCTGGTTCATCGGTTTTGAATATTGTGATTCTGATAATTCCTGATTGCTGTTGGTGGTTTTTTGGCTGTGGTTGTTATGCATTGATTAATGTTGGTATCGGACGTCTCGTACTATACCAGAGTGTCCGATAGGTTGAGAAATATTTTACCAAGACCTAGTGTAATTAGGAATATAAATATTTAGTTTAGATATTGTTTAAAAGTTGTACGTTTGAAGATTATGTCAACTCAAGTGAAGACAGGTTATGATTCATGGCCTGTTTAGTGGTTTTGTTATTTTACCAGTTGTATTGTTGATGTGGAATAAGGCCATTGGGTGGAGGTGAACACACTTCAAAAGTGTGAGAATTCAGCAAAACACTGAAAATAAGTCTATAAACCAGAATCTTCTTGCAACTGGGTTAGCCTCATTTTGGTAACATTGCCTATCTAGCTGCAACAGTAAGAATTAATGAGATGGGGTAATGTCATATCTTTCTCTGACCGAGGACATAATATCTGCTATATTTATTTTAATTAGACAGCCAGTTTTGTTTGGGGGTGATGTCAAAATGGTATGCAAAATTTCTGTAATTTACCGTTACGTGAATTGTTTCACGCTCACCAAAATACAACTTTCTATTTGTCAGCTGGCAGTTTAGTTGGCAAAGCACAATTTATAAACCTTGATCACAGCCGAGTTTTTAGTGAATAGAAACTCGCTGCTACATCCTCCAGTCAAACCAGTTTGTCGACCATTTTTTGAGATCATCTCTACTGACCAGTGTCTGTGGCGAACTCTTAACAGGAATGTATGAGTGAAGTTGCCGGTGGAAGTTTGGAGCTGCTGATGTAGTCTGGAGCTGCTGGCTCCGTGATCTTCTGACTTGAGTCACAATGGTTGTTATTTATCGTTTGCCAAAATCTGTAGTGATAAAACTGTAAATGTGTTCAGTCTTGTGTTGGTCTTGTGATTGCGTGTTGTTTTAGGTCCCATAGGGAGGAACGGGTTTGTAGGGGGACATGGTATATTTATTTATACTTTTCAAAAGTTAAAAAACCGTTAAATACAATAAAATAGTAAACGCGATAAGATTAAATAATAGATATAGGTATGATCTGTTATAAAATAGTGCACAGTTTCACTGTATTTGTGTATTCAGTTTTTTCACGTATCGGGCTGATATTTTTCTAGAAGGCACATTGGGTGGTTCATGGACAACCTTTAAAAATTCATCCATGGGGTGAAGAATTTAGGGGGCGTTATATCACCGTAAAGATTATTATGCCATTTACAATTCTGTCACTGGGCATATGAGATATGATGCCTACTTTTAAAGTTATTGGCCATTAAAATTGCAAAAACCATGCAACAACTCTGTATGATACACGTTAGCAGTTTGTTGCGTTTTGCGCATGACCTAAATTCTGGGACACTAGCAATGTAACACAATGTTCAAATGTGCATAACAGAGCTAACTAGTTTTAAAATAATATACAGATAAGATTATTTACAAGTAAAGGAAAATTATATGAATGACTAAGATGATTCTTCCATTGTGTATTTGAGACGAGTTGTATTGGGGACAGAAGGAAACAAACACAGCTCACACTGATACAAGGCCATTTATTGGCTACAGTACAAGCAATGTATAGCAGTAGAACATACAACTTCATCCAGTCCATCCATTCTTGGTGTATCATTTAGCATCTGACTGAAGTGCTAATTCGTGGCGACACTACTTTACAGCTGGGTAACGTTGTGCTGACTGAAGTGCCACATCGCAATGACCTCACAAGTTGTTATGTTCCGTAGTATTCAGTCCTTTGTACTACGCGATGTGCTCTACCTATAAGTCCCTGGGAGACAGGTTCAATACATCACCATCTTGACTTCTCTGGAAACCCATGCTGCAATTAATGTGTGACAAATATTCATACACAAACATCCACCACTGTCTACAGTCAGGTACTGGCATAGCTGAGTGAATCAGCAACGTACAGTGAACGAACTTGCACAAGATTCGAAATGGTAGCACATGATTTGAATCCGGGTTCTCTTGATTTAGCCACAGCAGTTCACAGTAATTCAGACCTGACTGAAGAGGTACATTTGGATCATGTTATAAAGCCAACAAAGGTTATTACAAAACTTACACTCGATGTTTGACAAAAGATCCTGCAATTATTTCCTTAAAAAAGACTTGGCATATAAACATAGTTGTGGTATTAAAAATCACATACAACAGTACGTTTGCAAATTAGAAATCATAGCATTGTCGACATGATGATTATGTAATTGGCAACACAAGATAATTATGTGTATACAGTTTTTACCTGTATTATTGCAATTAATTTTGAAAATCACTACCACATTATGGTAATGGTTTTCAAAATCAACAATCCATGTAAATCACTTAACAGGAACTTAAACCTGTGTTTAATAGGAAATGCTAAGCTCCATTCAGGAATTGATCTATTCTAATTGATCCATGATTACTTTCTATTATCAAGTCCAGCCACATGAATGGAATTAGAAGAATGAGAGAGAAGACAACAGACCTACATGATATGTTGACAGTTGCAGCGTTGGTGTAACAATCACCAACATGTCTTATTTTGACAACATTTAATGTTGCGTATAACCATCTACAAAGTAAACATCGACATTTATTACCAGACACATGGCCGAGATCCTCGCAAATATATTTAGTTTACACTGTTTTTAATTTATGGAATATCTCTGCATAAATGTGCTACTAAAATCAGTAAAGATATCTCCAACGTTTTCAAAGCATCAGTGATAATTTTTTTGATATTTAGCCACATATTCAGTGCAGTTGTGATTCAAATTATCAAAGCTGCACACATTTTGCAAACACAACTTGTGTAGAAGAGTCCAAAAAATTGTATAACAGTGCATTTGATTGGTTGACAACTAGGTCAAGGTTCTGGTGGATTAACCAGGGATGATCATGACAACCAACTACCTCAACGGTAGTTCATGCTGATAACAACCTACCTTACAGTGTAATCCCTCATTTACAATTGTCTGAAATAACTAGTGCTATAAAATTAATATACAACATTACACTGAAATGCAATCATGATCAATATTAATACAACGCATCTGCAAGCTCGCCAAAAATGGCCTCATGTTTTTACATGCTACATGTGAAATATATGTGCAGTTATCCCTGATTTTCATAGTGCATACAACAAATATGATAATTAATCTCCTCATATGTTCCTGTCTATCTGTACAAAACACTCAATAAATGTTCCTTGATCACAACATAAAGCTATAGTATTATTATATACTTTCTTGATTTACACATTACTCTCAATAGCAACTCCTGTCACCTCTACACAGTACTCCAATCCTCCGTTACGGACAATGCTTTGGATCACGGTCAACTGTAGACGGTCACTCATTATCCATGGTTACAGATTAGTCAAGCTTTCTGGTAACCCAGTATCCATGGTAACATCAACATTGGTGCCATCATCACCTTTTTCACCCATATATTGACAATTATGTTTACCTTCTTGAGTTAGTAAGTGTTTAGTTGTAGCCATAGTTACTAGCATTGCAGTGAGCCATGTTGATTGTGCTGTGCAGGTTCATGAACACTGAGGCAGTGGTGGGGCATGTTGTGAAGGTTCATGAATAGTAGGGCATGTTGTGTAGACTCATGAACAGTGGGGCAGTGGTGGGGCATGTTGTGTAGATTCATGAACACTATGACTGCAGTTTACAGTCAAAACAACTTCATATATTATTCATGTTCATTATTTGCAGTGTCTCTCATTTGGTTAATGTTTGCAAACTTTTCTGTCTTCTGTATAGCCGGAATCGAGTTCTCCCACGCCTCAAGGCACTGCAACAAGACAGAAAACTTCCTTGTGTGTCAATGTCACCAAACCCAGACACCTCAACAAATTATACAAAGTGAAGACTGCTATGACAAAGAACTCAACCGCATGAACTGTCTGCACGTACTTCACCTGGTGATAAATCACACACAGAATATTCAATGTACAAAAACTAAACTAAATATACCCAACGTGCATTCTCGTTAGCAGAAACAAGATCTTTTTTAGAAACTCTCAGGTCTCAGGTGGTTTCCTCCAAACAGCCCAAACTTGGGCTAATGCATGAGTTGTCCTTCTCTAGAATTAGTGAGTCCACTACAGGTTACACATTTACCCCCTGTGTGGGATCTTTTACTTCCCCTGACATAGACACCAGACAGAAGGGACCACCGGCTTTTAGTGTCTCTTCCAAAAGACACAGGCAAATGTGGGTTAACAAAATTGCCTAAGTTTTGAAATGGCGGTAGTGGGATTGAACCACTGCCCCCTCGATTGACAGTCCGGTGCTCTACCACGCGACCACCGCTCCCTACAAACTGACAGTCTGGACACAGCTAGCAGAGAATTAGGGGGAGGGTCAGGGGACCACTTTACTAACATTGTTAAGAAATCTTAAACCTGATTTTGCATTTTAAAATCAATTTTGATCCTTAACAGTGTCAACCTGGACAGTGTCAACACTGTGACATGTCAGCGGGTCACTGTCACTTGTGTGTTGTAGTAATAGTGTCCTCTGTAATAGTGTCCTCAGTAATAGTGTCCTCAGTAATGCGGTGATGATCATTTTCATTCAAAAATCTCAGTAAGTTTAACAATGACATTTTTAATGATTAATTTTGAGTCATCTTAGTGAAACTGTCTCCTGAAGAACAGGTAAGTGATGAAGAGGAATAAAGGTGGCAGGACTGAGGGAAGATATAGGAATGAGAAAACCTGACATGAGAAGGACGGGGCGGCCCACCTTCTGGTAGTAGGTGATCTGTCTGTCAGCCATCTGAACAAACAGCTGTCTGAAGTCTGCCCGCTTCTGTTTGTGCCACCGTTCCATGTCCGAGATCAGGTCTGAGTCACAGCACACCATCTTGTCTTGTAAGACCTCCACCTGCCGACTCAACTGAAACATGACATATGATCTAGCTTTATGATGTCCACCTGGCGACTCAACTGAAACATGACATATGATCTAGCTTTATGATGTCCACCTGCCGACTCAACTGAAACATGACATATGATCTAGCTTTATGATGTCCACCTGGCAACTCAACTGAAACATGACATGATCTAGCTTTATGATGTCCACCTGCCGACTCAACTGAAACATGACATGATCTTGCTTTATGATGTCCACCTGCCGACTCAACTGAAACATGACATATGATCTAGCTTTATGATGTCCACCTGCCGACTCAACTGAAACATGACATATGATCTAGCTTTATGATGTCCACCTGCCGACTCAACTGAAACATGACATGATCTTGCTTTATGATGTCCACCTGCCGACTCAACTGAAACATGACATATGATCATGCTTTATGATGTCCACCTGCCGACTCAACTGAAACATGACATATGATCTAGCTTTATGATGTCCACCTGCCGACTCAACTGAAACATGACATATGATCTAGCTTTATGATGTCCACCTGGCGACTCAACTGAAACATGACATGATCTAGCTTTATGATGTCCACCTGCCGACTCAACTGAAACATGACATGATCTTGCTTTATGATGTCCACCTGCCGACTCAACTGAAACATGACATATGATCATGCTTTATGATGTCCACCTGCCGACTCAACTGAAACATGACATATGATCTTGCTTTATGATGTCCACCTGCCGACTCAACTGAAACATGACATGATCTTGCTTTATGATGTCCACCTGCCGACTCAACTGAAACATGACATGATCTTGCTTTATGATGTCCACCTGGCGACTCAACTGAAACATGACATGATCTTGCTTTATGATGTCCACCTGCCGACTCAACTGAAACATGACATGATCTTGCTTTATGATATCCACCTGCCGACTCAACTGAAACATGACATATGATCATGCTTTATGATGTCCACCTGCCGACTCAACTGAAACATGACATATGATCTTGCTTTATGATGTCCACCTGCCGACTCAACTGAAACATGACATGATCTTGCTTTATGATGTCCACCTGCCGACTCAACTGAAACATGACATGATCTTGCTTTATGATGTCCACCTGCCGACTCAACTGAAACATGACATATGATCATGCTTTATGATGTCCACCTGCCGACTCAACTGAAACATGACATATGATCTTGCTTTATGATGTCCACCTGCCGACTCAACTGAAACATGACATGATCTTGCTTTATGATGTCCACCTGCCGACTCAACTGAAACATGACATGATCTTGCTTTATGATGTCCACCTGCCGACTCAACTGAAACATGACATATGATCATGCTTTATGATGTCCACCTGCCGATTCAACTGAAACATGACATATGATCTTGCTTTATGATGTCCACCTGCCGACTCAACTGAAACATGACATGATCTTGCTTTATGATGTCCACCTGCCGACTCAACTGAAACATGACATGATCTTGCTTTATGATGTCCACCTGCCGACTCAACTGAAATATGACATATGATCATGCTTTATGATGTCCACCTGCCGACTCAACTGAAACATGACATATGATCTTGCTTTATGATGTCCACCTGCCGACTCAACTGAAACATGACATGATCTTGCTTTATGATGTCCACCTGCCGACTCAACTGAAACATGACATATGATCTTGCTTTATGATGTCCACCTGCCGAGTCAACTGAAACATGACATGATCTTGCTTTATGATGTCCACCTGCCGAGTCAACTGAAACATGACATGATCTTGCTTTATGATGTCCACCTGCCGACTCAACTGAAACATGACATATGATCTTGCTTTATGATGTCCACCTGCCGACTCAACTGAAACATGACATGATCTTGCTTTATGATGTCCACCTGCCGACTCAACTGAAACATGACATATGATCTTGCTTTATGATGTCCACCTGCCGACTCAACTGAAACATGACATGATCTTGCTTTATGATGTCCACCTGCCGAGTCAACTGAAACATGACATATGATCATGCTTTATGATGTCCACCTGCCGACTCAACTGAAACATGACATGATCTTGCTTTATGATGTCCACCTGCCGACTCAACTGAAACATGACATATGATCTTGCTTTATGATGTCCACCTGCCGACTCAACTGAAACATGACATATGATCATGCTTTATGATGTCCACCTGCCAGCTCAACTGAAACATGACATGATCTTGCTTTATGATGTCCACCTGCCGGCTCAACTGAAACATGACATGATCTTGCTTTAAGATGTCACCTGTCGATTCAACTGAAATATGACAGATCAATTTATCTTGTAAGACGTCCACATGTCAACTCAAGTGACCCATCTTGTCTTTTTGACATAACTGAAACATGACACACCATCTTGTTTTGTAAGACCTCCAATTGTCGACGAAACTAAAAGATGAAACAATGTCATCTTATAAGACGTCTACATGTCAAATCAACTGAAACAAGACTTACCATCCTGTCTAATTATAGCATCTCCACCTGCTGACTCAACTGAAACATGACTCAACTGAAACATGACTCAACTGAACCATGACACAAGGTCTTACCAAATCAACTGAAACATGAAATACCATCTTCACTTGTAACATCTCCACCTGTTGACTCAATTGAAACGTGAGACATGACACAAAGTTTGTCCTGTCTTTTAACACCTGCACATGTCAACTATGTATATATTCATTTGGCTAATATGACATCACATCCAAATTGGTCAAAACTGAGCTCGCATCCGTCCGCTCAGACTTATAAACCAAGTAGCAGGCAAATTATGGAATTATCTTAGAACGTCCATGTTTGAAATCAGATGAAATGACTTTCATTTGGGGACCTGGATCCACAGTTTTGTCTGGAATTTGACATCAATATTTACACTTTAGACCAATATTGTTGCTATATCAATATCATCACTTCTATTACTACAAACTTTCATCAAACAGTGGACAGAGGATGAAAGTAATTATGTCTGATATCGGACGTCGACATTCTGAAATGATCTGTTATAATTTAAATGTCCATGCAACAGTGAAACAAAAATTTTACAATATTCAGAATAACTAAAAACAGAGAGTTTTAAGAACTAATAATTCTAACACAGATGAAAACAATATTGAAAGAAACTGTTAGAGGAACGGTTAACAAAAACACAGCACACGTGAGTATGAAGATAGATGTGCCAGTGTTGACGCAGACAGACAGAGGGGCACACATAGAGGCTGGTAGTTAGAACCTGGAGATCCTAACAAGTTATCTAGTGCAGAGACACAGGTGCTCAGAAAGACACAGAGACTGTCAGATTGACAAGGTGTTAGGCAAACGATGTTAACAGATATGGACAAACTGCAGACAGAAATATAAGACACTGCCAGATGGACAGCTGGCATGACAGTTAGTTAGTGTGACAGACAAACAGCTGATGTGACAGACAGCCAGACAGCTAGATGATGTGACAGACAGACAGCCAGGCAGTAAGAGCAATACCTCGTCTAACTGTTGCTGGTGCTTTTCTGTCTTCTCCTGTCTCACTTTGTCTGGGTCTTTCCCAAACACGGTACGCAAGGCGTAGGAGTGGAGGGAGACAGACACCTACAACAGCAGGGAGTAGGGATGGAGGGAGACAGACACCTACAACAGCAGGGAGTAGGGATGGAGGGAGACAGACACCTACAACAGCAGGGAGTAGGGATGGAGGGAGACAGACACCTACCTGGGTGGCAGACACTCAACAGCAGGGAGTAGGGATGGAGGGAGACAGACACCTACAACAGCAGGGAGTAGGGATGGAGGGAGACAGACACCTACAACAGCAGGGAGTAGGGATGGAGGGAGACAAACTCCTACAACAGCAAGGGAGTAGGGATGGAGGGAGACAGACTCCTACAACAGCAGGGAGTAGGGATGGAGGGAGACAGATACCTACAACAGAAGGGAGTAGGGATGGAGGGAGACAAACTCCTACAACAGAAGGGAGTAGGGATGGAGGGAGACATACACCTACAACAGAAGGGAGTAGGGATGGAGGGAGACAAACTCCTACAACAGAAGGGAGTAGGGATGGAGGGAGACATACACCTACAACAGAAGGGAGTAGGGATGGAGGGAGACATACACCTACAACAGAAGGGAGTAGGGATGGAGGGAGACAAACTCCTACAACAGCAGGGAGTAGGGATGGAGGGAGACAGACACCTACAACAGCAGGGAGTAGGGATGGAGGGAGACAGACACCTACAACAGCAGGGAGTAGGGATGGAGGGAGACAGACTCCTACAACAGAAGGGAGTAGGGATGGAGGGAGACAGACTCCTACAACAGCAGGGAGTAGGGATGGAGGGAGACATATACCTACAACAGAAGGGAGTAGGGATGGAGGGAGACAGACTCCTACAACAGAAGGGAGTAGGGATGGAGGGAGACAGACTCCTACAACAGAAGGGAGTAGGGATGGAGGGAGACAGACACCTACAACAGAAGGGAGTAGGGATGGGGGAGACAGACTCCTACAAAGCAGGGAGGGGAGGGAGGAGACAAACTCCTACAACAGAAGGGAGTAGGGATGGAGGGAGACATACACCTACAACAGAAGGGAGTAGGGATGGAGGGAGACAAACTCCTACAACAGCAGGGAGTAGGGATGGAGGGAGACAAACTCCTACAACAGAAGGGAGTAGGGATGGAGGGAGACAAACTCCTACAACAGCAGGGAGTAGGGATGGAGGGAGACAGACACCTACAACAGCAGGGAGTAGGGATGGAGGGAGACAGACACCTACAACAGCAGGGAGTAGGGATGGAGGGAGACAGACACCTACAACAGAAGGGAGTAGGGATGGAGGGAGACAAACTCCTACAACAGAAGGGAGTAGGGATGGAGGCAGACAAACTCCTACAACAGAAGGGAGTAGGGGTGGAGGGAGTCAAACTCCTACAACAGAAGGCACCCTCAACCAGCACGGAAGCACCCCCAACATGGGTAACTTTTCCTACCATAGCAGAACCAACTCTTGCAAGGAGTAACAGTGGCACAAGATATTTATATAATACGATTTTTTTGAATGACATAACTTCCACATTCACTCAACATGTGCAACTGTCACTCCACTATAATCATGCCAAAATATAGAACAAGTTCATGCACCGACATGCAGCGCCCTCAAGTGGCAAAGAGGAGCATGCTCTAGTTGAATCATGACATAACGTACTTGATACACCAACAACATCTACAGGTGGGGGTCGTCTTGCTACAAATACACTACACAATACCACTCACCTCGTCTACTTGGGTCTAGCAGCAAAGCAAACAGTTGTATGCTTTAATAGGGATACGGTTGTATTCAATGCAAGCATTGCAAATATATGGTTTTACCATGAAAATTTCCTGATTGTATCATAATGTTGGCCATTCGGTGTGTGCGAGTGTAACAACAGGCTATGTACTGCTATATGTCAGAACTGTTTTTGCATGATCATATGAACATAGGTAATAATCCTTCAGTGTCTCACCACTGGTTATCTATTGTCCAGTGACTGGTTATTATTACTAAAAGAACAGACTGACCACCTACAGCCAATACAGTGGCTGTCTGGACCAGACGTGTGTTGGGCAAGTAGAAATGGATGTGACTGGGTTGGGTCACATACTTCCTCCACCTACCTGTTCCTTCTCATCCTTCTTCCTGTTCAACTCCTCCAGGGTCATCTCGTTTTTTTTTTTTTTTTTTTTTTTTACGCCAAACCCCTGAGACCCGCCCCACAACACCAACCTTGGAAAACACAAACACATAACTACTGATACCACAGCTCCACCTGGTGGAAAGCACATAACTACTGAGACCACAGCACTGCCCGGAGGACAAACACACAACCTCTGAAACCACAGCACCACACAAACGCACAACCTCTGAGACCACAGCACCACACAAACGCACAACCTCTGAGACCACAGCACCACACAAACGCACAACCTCTGAGACCACAGCACCACACAAACGCACAACCTCTGAGACCACAGCACCACACAAACGCACAACCTCTGAGACCACAGCACCACACAAACGCACAACCTCTGAGACCACAGCACCACCTGGAGGAGAAACATACAATTTTTAAGACCACGGCTTGGTGAACAAACGCACAACTACTGAAACTGCAGCACCACCTGGAGGACAATACAAAAACTAGCGAGAATGGTTCCGATTATGGGATTAACTTTGTTATCATGTGAACCATCTGAGAGCGAACTACTGAACAAATGTCACTACTGAAACAACTGATTCCATGATGGAGACTTTCAAAGACAATGTTGACAGAGAATTAATGAGAACTCTGTCTTGACAGTGACTTACTTTCATGGCTTCAATGTAGAGCATGTACTCCCGCAGTGGCTGGTAAAACTGCACTTCAGTCTGGTCAACCTGCAACCAGAACAATCCACTGTTCAGCATTAAAAACTAATTTGTTTATCGTTCAGCATACAAAATGCATAATACTGATACATTAATAAAACATTTATCAACATTTAATAAGACAATAACAAGAACATAACAGCTTTTCATAATTTGTGATAAAATCATCATAACATTGGTGAAGTATGAATACAAAGGTTACATGATGTTATTAATATTACAGATAAGTTCAGTTTTATATATAAAAGTGACAACAGGAAGTGAATAAAACGACTGTCCACTTGTGAGTCTTTGAAGGGTCGTGACGATGACGACGACCGTCACAATGACAGAAGCACTCACCAGGGCCTGCAGAGCCAGGAAGCACTGTTCAGTCGACTTGGCAACTGCGGCCAGTGCATGCTGCAAGCGGTCTTCCGAGTTTGACCACAATGTAAATATTGGCCCCCATTCATTCAGCTCGGCCAGAAACTCTACAACCAACACTCATTTAACTTATGCTCATATTAGTTTCAAACTGTACTCTTTACATCAGGCACCAAACCAACACATGCTGGAAATGTCAATAATTTGTAATTCTCAAATTCTCTGTTTTGCCATGGTTCAAAAAAATTAATATTAAATAAAAATAGATTAATAATAAATTTGATAGTGCCCAGGGCTTTATGCAGGATAAAATTATTGCCAGTCACACGTTTTGATGGACAAATGGATGTTAACTGTTAAGCCAATTTACAAACTTTTAAATGTGTCTGATTACCTGAAATGGACTACAAATACACATGTGACACCATTTACACTCACTTTCAAGGCATAACTAACAATATCTATGGTTTTGGAAGACCTTTTTTGCTCCTTCATTTTAACCCGTCCACCACATTTCTACCCATCCATATTCGTTTTTACCCGTCCAAATGACGGGTGGACAGGTCTCTACATAAAGCAATGATAGCGCCTGTCTCCTCAATGAACTGTGGTTCATTTCACTAATGTTGTTAAGGATTCTTAAGCCCTATTTTGCTCTTTAAAATCAATGTTGATCCTTAACAGTGATCGTGAATGAAAGAAAATTGCCAACACCACGATGCACCAAGGAGGCGCTATCACTGGTGTGTCATAGAAATAATGTCCTCTGTATTATGGCAATGGATATTTGCGTTGGTATTTAAAAAAAATCATTTAATTGAAAAACAAATTTTGATGAAGATTTTTTCTTAAGAGCTTTTTATCTTGGTGACATGGTTACGAGCTCAGACACAATATAACACTAATGATTAGGCATAATCGTGAATTGGTACCGACAAGAGGCATCATTAGAACAAGGAACCACTGAAGTTCTGGTTGGAAATTTGCCAAAGGTGGGCTTAGTTTCTGATGATCTTAAAGTGATAGAGAGCTGACTTTCCCGTGACTTTTTACTCGAACTGACATGTTTAATAACTGATATTGTACATCCTTATTAAAGGAAACCACTCTGAACATCAAACAACATATTACCATACTGTTCCTTGACAATTCTTTGTGAGATCCGCTCAAGCACGCTGAGCTTTTCGCCGAACGCATTCACGTAGTCATTCATGCCACTGAACTCATCTCCACGGTTCTTCATCATATACGAGGCACTCATGTTGTGGAATGAGTCGGCCCACCGACTAATCAGGCCTGATCCTTCCTTCTTCGCTGCTTGCAACTCCTGGCAAAACAAACGATGCATTGATATACTTTGTTTCATCAGACAATTTTTACCTCGCATAATATAACTTACTTGTTTAGCTTTGTATAATGACATTCACCAGGTGCTAGTTTCACACTAGAAATGTCACATGACCACATCATGAAACAATGCTTATGGAATTTACACATGCACATGTTAACATGACTAAACTTTCAAAAAGTAAAGCTACTCTTCTTAACAAGGGATTCAGGTCAGGTTTTATGGAATTTAAAAAAAATTGTGTTTTCAGTTGTTAACATTTGATTTAACTTGCCATTCACCTAGGTTGTAGTACAAAAATAAACCTGTCATAAAATTATAAACTAACACATGTTTAGACCCAAGATTTATTGTAAATCATCGTCACATACAAAGCCAACATACCGACTGCTTGGCGGTGAGAAAGACGACAAAGTATTTGTTGAAAGACAACACCGGGTGCTCTGCTACCCGGCTCAGAAACTTCTTCAACGCTCCCATTCTGGTCTTGACAAATTCTTGATTGAACCGATCAAGTCTCTTCAGGCTGTGTTTCTCTGGCAGTGGCTAAGAAAAACAGAAAAAGAAAATTACGAATGACATATAATTTTTTATTCTGGAACTATCATAGCCTTTAAGACCTATTATCACAAATACATTTTACATAAATACAACTATAATTACCAATAGTAGTGTACACAATTACATGATTAATTAAAATGATGATTGTCATTTGTTGTTAGGATTTTTTTAAACTAAATGATGGTTCTGTGTTATATATTACCTGGCGTGATTATCCAGATACACAGTTACTTTTATGCATCTAAACCACAAGATCATAGAGAATTATGAGTAATCTTACACTGTAGCCAATGAAGCATTTGACAATATCGTTTATATCGGGGGCAAATGTACTAAAAAAAAAAATTCTGGAAAGAATGAACTTACTGGAACAAAATGAGTTGGCTGTGTTTCTTCAAGACGCTGTCGCAACCAGAGGAAGTCATTATATCTCCGTCGAACCTCAAACTCGTGACTGTCAAATTCACATCTTGTTGTCTGCAATGTGCAAACAAAACTAGATGTTGCCATACAGATTGCTACATGCAGATAAAAAAATAGATGTTGCCACATTAGTATGACTGAGAACTATATCCAGAATTTAATGCATCACATAATTTTTGTACATGTGGTCAGATTTCTTTCCACAACATTCTGGTATAAATACATTCATTCAAAACATATCACAGCACACATTCACCATAAATAAAAGAAGATCTTCAAAGGATTGACAGTGATGAAAGTCAAATTACCCAGTGATGCTTGGGAAAAGCCAGTCACCCGCACTAAAAACATTTGAAAACTACAATCCCCACCACCCTTTATAAATATACTAGCAGAGCACTTCCACAAAATTTCACTTCTGAGAAAAAGCAGTTTATTGTGACCCGTGCCTAGACATTTAAAAATTGCATTACACTGTTTCCATGTGTTCCAGAAATAGGCAATAAAATGTTTACGTTTGGCACCATGCATAGCCTTTCGAAATATTGAGCCTCTTAAGTTACCCCCACCCAGACATCTGAATGGGCTCGCTAGATCACATGCACAATTACAGTGCGATACAAATGGATACGTATGACCACAAAAAAACATGCACATAGACACATAATTTTATAATAATATATTATAGGTGTTTTTGCTGATAAAAAAGTTATATTCATACATGGACGAGAAGACGGTGGGGAGTGGTATTACCTTTGTGATGACTCTGAAGGTGATGTATGACTCCATGGCTGTCACATGTTTTTCTGGATTGTCCACGATCACAGACAGGTCATTCACCTCTTTCTCGATGTCATCATCAAGTGTCAACTTCGCCACTGCTGCCTTCACTGACACTAGATCTGCTGTTGGTTTGACTGGTGCTGTCGCCTGTGGGAATTGCGAGACATCCGACACCTGGTAACAGTGTGAGACATTGCGATGGAATTAGGTTTGTTTCATGGAAAACGTAATGTTTTTTGGTTTCATTTTACAGAGAACATTATGCAATTTTTGCTGCAGGCAAAAATGCATATTGCATTTGTTATATTAAGCATATATGCCATAATAAACGTTCACCCCTTTCACTAGCACCTGACACCAGGTGGCACCATAATTTAGTTGTTGTCACACTGGTGTGAAGAATATATGGTTGTGTAATGTTATGAATATTTATTTTCAACTATACTGTGTGCTTAATAGAATTAGAATGTACCAGTTCATTGATAACAATAACGTATAACTATCTTACACTAACCATACATGTATACATGCACAAGTAAACAAACATATACATGATCTTTAAAAAAAAATTCTATACACTTATTTGGAGCATATTTCTTCTACATTTTCTGTAGTGCACTGTAAATTGATAGGAATACTTTACGCAGCAAATGTAGTTAGCGATATTTTATTTTCGACAATGTCATAAAATTGGAGCATAAGAAAACAATTGTACATGCACAATCATTTTATTTCCATAATGAACGTAAAATGTTAGTTTTATTTTCTTAATACAGTTCTGGTAATATTTACGAGTTATTATATCAGGGACAGTGCACTGGAGAGGTGGTGTCTTGTGTTTTCTTCTAAAAGACGGGGATAAATAATTAACCACTTCTTATAATTTCTGTCATAGTTTTATTTTACAATATGTCGTCCCCTCATCGAGTCCACAACATATGTTTTTACGGATCCGTTTTTACAACTGCCTGTGTGGGATATTTTATTTCCTCGAGCTAAACTGATAATTATAAAAAAAATTGGAGGGAGCGAAGTGGGGGTGGGGCATATGACAGTGACACTCGTCTTGTTTTGACTGGGCTATGCCACGGAGTTAGCTACCGCACTGTTTCTACGCCTTCGGGACCTGGTTTTGGCGCCTATATTTCTGTAGCTACTAAAAACTTACTACTCCATTTCCTTCATCATCTAGGTCAACACCAATCGGTTCCATAACACCAAGAGGATCGGCGAAATCATTCTCTTTCCCAGGATCGTCCGCTGGTGCTTGGTTGTCAGCCATTGCCGCTTGCGCAGTTGGAATTAATTGTGGTGAGCATGGCGCAGCTGTCAATAAAACAACTTCCTGTGATGTAACTCGGCCGCTTAGATACACAAAGCACGTTTCGTCATGAAGCTAACACATTTTATATAATTGAAAGTTGATATGCTTAATTGAGCATCCGTTTAATAATTGTATTATCTAGGGATATAAATAATTGACATTTATGACGTCATATTTTACTAATTATCTTTCATCAAGCGGCAAACAAAATTGTACACAAATAGAGAGTGGCTTCGCTGTTAAAAGTCATGTATATAAGGTTATAATTAGCTAACTAGTCGATTATATTTGAAAAACACAACAATATGGCCTTTCAAGTCCCCAATTCTGGACAGGGTGGGTAGATAGTTTACCAAACAAACTAGTTAACTACCCTCCGTTTTAGCGTTTAGTCATGTTGTGTTGAGGCTTGAGCCTAGCTAGTGTGGTCCAGGTCTAGTTTCAGTCTCACTCACTTGCCTTTTACTGAAAAGAGCCGTAGCTAGGTTTTGCGCGGGCGCAAGCTGTGACCTGTGCCACTGTGAGTGTGAAGAGTGTTGTTTCTGCAACAGTCTCACTGGGGAGGCTTGCCTCTGCCATAATGGACACTCTGTGACTGTGTGTCTGCAAGTGTGGCCTAAGCCACAGGCACTGTGACAAGTATGGCCTATGTATTCAGGCTATGCCTATGGGAAAGGTGCACCTGTCGACGACAACAGCAAAACTCGATGGCTAGCAGTAAAAAAAATTGGAATACCACATAGCCTAGTTAGTACACGAATAGACAGTGATACAGTGGTAAACCAATTAAGCAATCGAGAATCAAAACAAACCATGTGTACTACCTAGACTAATCCCTTCAATGTGGCCCGTGCTGTGTGCATGTCCAGTGGCACTGTGTCCCACAATTATAGTGGTCTCTTCCACTGTGGTCCACCCTTAGTGTGATATCTGCCACTGGTGAATGTGGCCTGGTCTACTGTGACCTGTGCTGCTGGTGAGAAGGGCCGATCCTATCGTGGTCTGTGCCTCTGTCAGCATTGGATATCGGCCAAGGCAAGCATCCCTCACTGGGATGTTGGCGTATCAAATACTAAAATATCTGGCACATATTGCTTAAAAACACTATTTATAAACATATACCTTGTGTTCAGAAAGGCTGGTTTTGCATAATCACAGTTAAACAATTTTGGACTTCCTAGACCCATAATTTTATTGTCCGTTTTCCAGCAAGGTTTCTGTTCCTGGTGGAATTAAAAAAAATCTGCTGTGGTATCAAAATATCATCCAATGCTGCCATTGTCACTGCCCTGACAGTGACACTGACACTGACACTGCTTCAGTTTGGTTCTCTTCTGCAACTAATCCTGTTCACTATCTCCACCACACATCTTCCCGCCTGCTAGCTCTCATCAGTATCTGCTGATAAACAGTTGTAATTAATTACCTCAACAAACTGTCCCCAAACTGTGACATTTGACTGTTTGCAGGAAGACAGAACCTGAAGATTCTCGAGGAGCTGGAAGAGCAGAAGAAGCGGCTGAAGTTACAGACACAAACAAACAACACAGCCCCAGCAGTTCCCACGCCTGTCAGAACCACAGGGTAAATGTCTCCTGTCTTCACTCATTGATCTGTAACATACTAACATATCATTTAACATTTAAATTATAAATATGTACTCACAATTTGTATATATCATTTATATACATGTATCTATTATGTATTTATGTGCATCATATCATGTCTGTCCGTCCGTGTATTTGTACACATGCACAAGTCAACAATTGTACAGTTGTACATACTGTATATGGAGAGCTGTAGATGTAATCTTGCACACACAGGGCTTTATGCAGGATAAAATTATTGCCAGTCACACATATTTTGGTGGACACGTGGATGTGAACTATTAAGCCAGTTTACAAACTTTCAAATATGTCTGATGACCTGAAATGGACTACAAACACACATGTGACACCATTTTCACTAACGTTCCAGGCATAACTAACAATATCTATGGTTTTGGAAGATATTTTTTTGCTCCTTAATTTTTTTACCCGTCCATATTCGTTTTTACCCGTCCAAATGACGGATGGACGGGTATCTCCATAAAGCTCTGTGCACACATGTACATGTATTATATGTCAAGGTGGTTGCAATTATAAAAAAAATTATCTGTTTTAGGGCAAATCCTCCAGTTTCTACAACACAGGTAAGATTGTGTATTATTCATATATAAAGATCTCAAGTGAAGAACACCTACAGAGAGTAATATACTGCACTACATTTTCAGTCATATTTCACTGAATTCCTGCAGTAGATTTTATTTTGCCTAGAATGACCCCTATTTTTTTTTTATAGAATAACTTGTATAAAATAACTTGTATTCTTTTGTAGCAGTCCTGTATGAAATAACTTGTATTCTTCTGTAGCAGTCCTGTATAAAATAACTTGTATTCTTCTGTAGCAGTCCTGTATAAAATAACTTGTATTCTTCTGTAGCAGTCCTGTATAAAATAACTTGTATTCTTCTGTAGCAGTCCTGTATAAAATAACTTGTATTCTTCTGTAGCAGTCCTGTATAAAATAACTTGTATTCTTCTGTAGCAGTCCTGTATAAAATAACTTATATTCTTCTGTAGCAGTCCTGTATGAAATAACTTGTATTCTTCTGTAGCAGTCCTGTATAAAATAACTTGTATTCTTCTGTAGCAGTCCTGTATAAAATAACTTATATTCTTCTGTAGCAGTCCTGTATAAAATAACTTGTATTCTTCTGTAGCAGTCCTGTATAAAATAACTTGTATTCTTCTGTAGAAGTCCTGTATAAAATAACTTGTATTCTTCTGTAGCAGTCCTGTATAAAATAACTTATATTCTTCTGTAGCAGTCCTGCATAAAATAACTTGTATTCTTCTGTAGCAGTCCTGTATAAAATAACTTGTATTCTTCTGTAGAAGTCCTGTATAAAATAACTTGTATTCTTCTGTAGCAGTCCTGTATAAAATAACTTATATTCTTCTGTAGCAGTCCTGTATAAAATAACTTGTATTCTTCTGTAGCAGTCCTGTATAAAATAACTTATATTCTTCTGTAGCAGTCCTGTATAAAATAACTTGTATTCTTCTGTAGCAGTCCTGTATAAAATAACTTGTATTCTTCTGTAGCAGTCCTGTATAAAATAACTTGTATTCTTCTGTAGCAGTCCTGTATAAAATAACTTGTATTCTTCTGTAGCAGTCCTGTATAAAATAACTTGTATTCTTCTGTAGCAGTCCTGTATAAAATAACTTGTATTCTTCTGTAGCAGTCCTGTATAAAATAACTTGTATTCTTCTGTAGCAGTCCTGTATAAAATAACTTGTATTCTTCTGTAGCAGTCCTGTATAAAATAACTTGTATTCTTCTGTAGCAGTCCTGTATGAAATAACTTATATTCTTCTGTAGCAGTCCTGTATAAAATAACTTGTATTCTTCTGTAGCAGTCCTGACCACTAATTCAGTTTAATAATAATAACTCAGTTTGCTGAATGATCATTCCAGCTGTCCAGCTTTTACACCTTTAAAGCCTATGTGAATGCGTACATGTTTATCTTAAGCATTACGTGCTCTTATTGTTTTTATTTTTTAATATATTTCCTAAATATTTTGGAAATAGCTAATAAAAATATCACAGGTAAAATTTGGCACACTGTATTTCATCTAACTTAGTCATGTATGGATCTCTGTTTCAAGACCTCATTGGCTGAGCCACAGCACATGACTCCAGCACAGAGGGCAGCACTGCAGGTAAGTATTCAGCTTTCACATTTGACAATTTAAACCGGGTTTATCTGTGGTGAATTATTTCTGTTTTGATAGAACTGCATTATTAAAACTCATTTGAGTGCTTCAACTTAATGTTGTTCACAGTATTTACATATTTTGGTAGTAAATGTTGTATAAACTGCTGTGTGAATAACTAGGACTCCGATTTATCTGAGCACTTATTGACTAGTTCTGCTGTACATGTTTGTGTGTGTTGTGAGATGTTGGTTTTGTTGCAGCATGCCCAGGCCAATTCTGTTGGTTACTTTGTCACACAAGACTCGTCTTTTGGAAACCTCATACTGCCAGTGCTACCACGCTTTGACAAATAATGACCATGGTCACACTGTTTACATCGCCTCATACTGCCAGTTCTACCACGCTTTGACAAACAATGACCATGGTCACACTGTTTACATCGCCTCATACTGCCAGTTCTACCACGCTTTGACAAACAAGGACCATGGTCACACTGTTTACATCACCTCATGAAGACTTATAACCACTACATCAGTGATGTCAAGCTTTGAAAAGTGACAATAGTTTGAGAAGTAACAGCAATGTTACCATTTGATAAGACGTGACAACACCAGTGATGTCACTCTTTAACAAGAAGTGACAATGCACCATTTGACAAGTGACAACAGCAGTGGTGTCAACATTGTCAAGTGCCAGCAGCTGTGATGTTGACAAGTGACAACAGCTGTGGTGTCAAGCATTGACAAGTGACAACAGTACAACTTTGACAGCTAACATTCTTGATACAAGTTACAGGTGTACTTCTGTACAAATTTTTTATGTGTTTTTAAAGAAATATTTACAATCATGATTGCCTCGGGTTGATGTTTGCTACTTGTGGGATGAACTGGGATTTGTACAGAGGCACTAGAAAGTGGAGGCATTGCAGATGAAACGAGTACTGTGGTGGATAGGTAGCACAAAGAGGTACTGAAAACTAAAGAGCATGTCTTGTTGACAGAGATCTTGACGAAAGGGACCAAATGATTCAGAATTCCAGATGGAATTATGGGATAGTTTTTTCACCATCCCACAATTTCATCTGGATCATTTGCAGTTGGTGGGAAATTTTTCTGCAAGAGACTTAATTACCAGTAACAATATTTGCAGGCAGTTTCTATGTTTGGCTCTAGTCTATGACAAGTCAACCACAAGTGAGGGGCTGTTGTTGTTTCATCCAAAAGGCACAGGTCTTTTAGCATATTTGGAGACTTCGAAGACGTATCAGCAGGAAGAACCGACAAACTGCCATAAAATAATAAGTGGTAACGACATAGTGGTCAAGTTATACACTGTTGGTATAGTACTACCGAGCCAATCAGAGTTCATATTTTCTTCACTCTTTGTGGTCCTATTATGGTGAATATGATCGTGTTAAAATGTTAAAAACTGTTTTTAAATCTGTGTTAATTATTTTGTTCCCCACTGATAATCAGTGTTGGTTTTAAAGTATACATGTAAGTGCATCTGTAAACAGAATCAAATAACATAATTTTATAAACATTGTAAGAATATATTGTTACAACTGCGTAAATTCTTACATACACCATTATACACACACAAAACAGTTCTAAATAATGAGTTGCTTTATTTCTAAACAAGATGTAGACTGATTACAATCAGATCTTTGTAATGTACATCAGTAATAAGTTATATCACAGATTTCACTCCTTAACAATGAAAATATATTAAAATATGCATATGTTTATGGCAAACAATGCCATGATTCATTGCATGGCAAACTACTTAGTGTACATATAAATACTGTGTCAGTCGATGCGATAAAATGTTGTTTACCATAAAACATTAGTACCAGTAGTCTCATACGATATGCTGCTATATTGTTACTATGGTTACATACAACAATCACACATTTTGCCCTATCACACTACAGATGTACCGCAAGTCCACAACATCAATTTCTCAACTACCACAATTTTCTAGGATAAATAATTAAATACATAGCAATTTATTTGCCAAAGCTATAGAGAATGTTTGTAATTCTCTTATTAAACTGTTAAAATGAGTTCATTTATGATGGTGAATTTTACGAATGTGTTAAAAATGTGGCTGCAGTCACCAAAGATTCCACTGGCTCATCACACAGACTAAAATGTGTAAATATGTTTGTATAAATATAGTAAAAATTGATTAATATGTCTGTATAAATGTAGTATAAGTGCTCAGGTGTGTTTACATAAAAACCTAATAATGATGTGATTGTCGATGCTGCAGTTACAATGTGATTCTCCAAATGAATTTAAAATGCAGCCGCGTATGGTATGCCAAACAAACCCCAGTGCATTATCATGCAGCAAAGTGGACATTCAAACAGATACAAAACATGCTACCTGAATAGTGAACATTATCAGCTTTAAGGCACTTAGCTGCATACTTTTCATGCAAGTGTAATACAATAATAAAAATTTATTAACCACACTTGTTCATCAGGTTAACATATGATTTAATGTTGCATAGTATTGGCAATAGTTTCTTTATTTCAGCCAATTTAGACATGTATCAATAACATCTATGTTATCAAAGTAATTATCTTGGGATTTTCATCAGAAATTGCAGCCAGCTTAACAGCATGGCATCTGTTCCTCGGAGTTTATTATTATTAATTCTTCTTCTTTGCTGTCCATCGTGTCCGATGATGACATCAGTGTAGGGTTTCGTCCATTACGTGCTTTGCTCGTTGGCGAGAGAATAGTCCAATTTGAGATTTAAAGCCTCTCATGCAGTTGACACAGAAGATGATAGGGGCAGAAGCATCAGGAAAGCCATGGCGGAGATTGTGATCATGTTGGTATTTTTGTGATATATTTTCTTCAATGTGGCTTTTTCCTTTGTGCCTCCACTGTTGTCAATCTTGTGCAAGGGTCTCCCCGTGGTCTAGGGTGATGAGTGTAGCCTTTCGGTGTCGTTTGACTACATCTTTATATCGCAGCCGTTGTCTACCACGAAAACGTTTCCCTTTGGTTAATTAATATTGTTCATATAACTATAATATATATACATATGTATATATATATATATATGTATATATATAGAGATATGTTGAAGGTATACTACCTGCTAAACTGTGTTTAGTTACTTTAATAAACCTGTTTCTGTGTGTGTAATTTGAATGTTAAGGCACCGGGAGCACGTTCAAATGGTAACAGTACATCCACCTTCAAAACTAATTTTACTGGTCATGTCACCGAAGCAGACCAAGTTGACTGCAATAACCGCTGATATTCGTTTTCCCCCATTCACCACTGCACAGTTCTTGTTAAAAATCAGTAGGCTGGGTAATTTCGGATACTGGAACACACACATCGTTGCTTTGAAAGGATTCTTGCGTGTCCCAAATTATAATGAAAGATTCTTTCAGAATATAAAACTCTGTAATGTACACAATTTTTACTTATACCTCTCATATAACCCTGTAACTTCATCCATTACAATATGTTTTATTAATCAATAACGACCCTGATAATATATAAAAAAGAATCTCTTGTCTCCCAAATAACTCTTGTGTACACATAGTTTCTAGTTTGGGCTCAATCCACCTGTGATATCCACATATGGCATGGTCATTAGTGATTAATGAGACAATGAAATAAATAAAGTGCAACAAACTACATGAACTAATTATGTTACCATGATTGTTTACATTACAAAGAGTTCTCAAAGAATCCCTTTCATTATAATTTGGGCACGAAAGAATCACTTTAAATTTAAGCTTGAAATGATCATCAATTTGACCACAAATACCAGTGACACTGTAGGAAGACGTGGGGACCGTCTCATACCAATTGTTGCTGAATCACAGACAGATCTTTGATTCCACTGTCATGATATTACAGATTTTGATATGTTCAAAACAATGTTAATCTTTTACATGGCCAAATAATGTATTCGGCCCATCCATGTAATCCACTCCAGAATTAGACCGCATCCGATGACGACATATCAGTAACCTCAATTGTTGGCTCGCCACGGGGGCCTGGCCGGAATCCTGCCGAGAATCAATGAAAACGAGATTGTATATATTTATTTCAGAAGATAGCATTCCATTGCATGGCATCATTATTGTTTTTTTTTAAGTATAGGTTACCATCCACAAAATAATAATAGTTGTACCTGTAACTGAGCATGGCCCTCAGATCTCGACACTAACTCGCAGAATGCACTTGTCCAATTGGACAGGCACTAACCAGTGTTTAGTTGTGCCACATAAATGTACTTTACCCACAAAAATTGCATTAATTAAACAACACTCATGTTAATGATGCAAATGTGTTACTGCGTAAGCCATAATGGTTCTAGTTTGCTACAATCTAATCTGCTTTTATGTGGATGAATTATATTTTCTTTTTCTGTGTTCCAAAGTAACATGAAATGTTCCAATTTTAAAATAAAACAAGAATGTAGCTCTGCCTGTTAGGAGTCGGGGGTGTTACACTTGCCTGTGGGGGGCAGAGAGTTGGGTCGTGACAGCCTCCTCTTGTCCTCCAACTGCTGCCTCAGCTGCTCTAAGTCTTCCTTCCGCTTTTGCTCAGATTTCCGCCTGCCAGTGCAGCAATAACATGTCATGGTCTAATTGGTAATGCTGTCATTTGTCTTGCGATCACATTAATTTGTCTTAACATAGAGTCATTTGTCTTGTTAATTGTCACAGTCATTTGTTTTGTCATCAAATTCATTTGTCTTGTCATCAAAGTCATTTGTCTTGCCATCACAGTACAGTCATTTGTCTTGCCATCACATGACAGTCATTTGTCTTGCCAACACAGTACAGTCATTTGTCTTTGCCATCACAGCAATTTGTCTTGCCATCACAGGACAGTCATTTGTCTTGCCATCACAGGACAATCAGTTGTCTTGCCATCAGAGCAATTTGTTCTTGCCAACACAGGACAGTCATTTGTCTTGCAATCACAGGACAATCATTTGTCTTGCCATCACAGGCAATTTGTCTTGCCATCACAGGCAATTTGTCTTGCCATCACAGGACAGTCATTTGTCTTACCATCAGAACAATTTGTCTTGCCATCACAGGACAGTCAATTTGTCTTGCCATCTGTCATTTGTCTTGCCATAAAGGACAGTCATTTGTCTTGCCATCAGAGCAAATTGTCTTGCCATCACAGTACAGTCATTTGTCTTGCCATCACAGGACAGTCATTTGTCTTGCCATCATAGGAAGCCATTTGTCTTGCCATCACAGGACAGTCATTTGTCTTGCCATCACAGGACAGTCATTTGTCTTGCCATCAGAGCAATTTGTCTTGCCATCACAGGACAGTCATTTGTCTTGCCATCAGAGCAATTTGTCTTGCCATCACAGACAGTCATTTGTCTTGCCATCACAGGACAGTCATTTGTCTTGCCATCACAGGACAGTCATTTGTCTTGCCATCACAGGACAGTCATTTGTCTTGCCATCAGAGCAATTTGTCTTGCCATCATAGGACTCATTTGTCTTGTCATCAGAGCAAGGACAGTCATTTGTCTTGCCATCATAGGACAGCATTTGTCTTGCATCAGAGCAATTTTGATTGTCATTTGTTCCTGCCATTTCATAGGACAGTCATTTGTTATCAGAAGTCATTGTCATCAGAGAAGACAGGAATTAGTCTTGTCATCAGAGCAATTTTTGCCATCTGTCATTTGTCTTGCCATCATAGGACAGTCATTTGTCTTGCCATTAGAACAATTTGTCTTGCCATCTGTCATATGTCTTGCCATCATAGGACAGTCATTTGTCTTGTCATCAGAGCAATTTGTCTTCCCTCAATTGTCATTTGTCTTCTCACTGTCACAGCAATTAATACAACATTTCACATTCAAATTATTGTTATCAGTAGATATTTAAGATGTAAACAGTAACTTTTAGTAACCATGTGTTAGCAACATAGCATGTACACTGTGTGTGTTGTGTGTGCGTGCGTGCGTGCTGTGCGTGCGTGCGTGCGTGCGTGTTGTGTCGTGTGTGTGTGTGTGCACGTGTGTGTGTGCATGTGTTTGTGTGTGCATGCGTGTTGTGTGTGTGTGTGTGTGTGTGTGTGTGCATGCGTGCATGTGTGTGTCCGTGTGTGCATGCGTGTGTGTGTGCATGCGTTTTTGTGTGTGCATGCGTGTTTGTGTGTGCATGCGTGTGTGTGTGTGTGTGTGTGTGTGTGTGTGTGTGTGCATGCGTGTTTGTGTGTGTGTGTGTGTGTGTGTGCTGTGTGTGTGTGTGTGTGCATGTGTGTGTGTGTGTGTGTGTGTGTGTGTGTGTGTGTGTGTGTGTGTGTGTGTGTGTGTGTGCATGCGTGTGCATGCATGTAGGTGTGTGAGTGTATAGGGATCTGCAGGTGTGTGCATGCATGTATGTGTGTATGTGTGAGCTTGCTGTGTGCAGTGTGTGTGTGTGTGTGTGTGTGTGTGTGTGTGTGTGTGTGTGTGTGTGTGTGTGTGTGTGTGTGTGTGTGTGTGTGTGTGTGTGTGTGTGTGTGTGTGTGTGTGTGTGTGTGTGTGTGTGTGTGTGTGTGTGTGTGTGTGTGTGTGCCATGTGTGTGCATGTGTGTGTGTGTGCATGTGTTCACTGTGTGTGCCACTGTGTGTGCCACTGTGTGTGCCACTGTGTTTGCCACTGTGTGTGCCACTGTGGGTGCCACTGTGGGTGCCACTGTGGGTGCCACTGTGGGTGCCACTGTGTGTGCCACTGTGTGTCTGCAGTGTGTCCCACCATTCTTCATCTGCGTCTGTGTCTGTCCTTGTCGGACGTCTCATCATCAAACTGTCATGTCTGGTCAAGCCACCACGTCCAGTTGTAGGACGGTCCAACAGAACATCCCCTGTAACAAAATAAACAGTTACAAGCTACAATGAAATACACAATAATACTTTTTTATGTACTAGAGTAAATACTAAATTGACACTGGTTGGTTTCATCTACATTCCGTAAACAATGCATATAATGCATATGAAATATTTTCTTAATATATATTAGATAACTTGCATTTCATAACAATTCACCACTTTATTACTAATTTTACCATATTTGACAATGTTGAGTTGATACAGATCATTAAGAAATTAGCTACTTTGTCTGAAAGTTGAACAGTAACATTCAGACAGTCATACAGATGGGTAAAGAAAACACTTCCATGTCATACAATGACAAACATGCAAGTGACATAATTATTTCTATAAATTACGTGACATCACTAATGCTTATTGTTCCCAAACACCGTCTATCTATTGTGCAAAAGAATAAAAATAAACTCAACATATGTGTACCTAAATTTAATGCAGTAACATCACTAATGCCATCCTATCATTTCCTGAACACACATCTACATATTTTGCAAAAGCAGTACTAAACTCAACATTATCATTCACAAACACACATCTACACATTTTGAAAACTCACATTTATGCATGTAAAACTTAACTAATAAACAAGTTATTGAGAATCAGGCATGCCATGACACTCCGCCCAGTCATTGCTTCCTTCACAACCATTTAACAGGTGATAGCTTCCTTGACAACAGTTTCTAAGAAGATAGCTTTCTTGACAACAGTTTCTAAGAAGATAGCTTTCTTGACAACAGTTTCTAAGAAGATAGCTTCCTTGACAACAGTTTCTAAGAAGATAGCTTCCTTGACAACAGTTTCTAAGAAGATAGCTTCCTTGATAACAGTTTCTAAGAAGATAGCTTCCTTGACAACAGCTTCCAGACATGATAGCTTCCTTGACAACAGTTTCTAAGTGATAGCTTCCTTGACAACAGTTTCTAAGAAGATAGCTTCCTTGACAACAGTTTCTAAGAAGATAGCTTCCTTGACAACTGTTTCTAAGAAGATAGCTTCCTTGACAACAGTTTCTAAGAAGATAGCTTCCTTGACAACAGTTTCTAAGAAGATAGCTTCCTTGACAACAGTTTCCAAGAAGATAGCTTCCTTGATAACAGTTTCAAAAGATAGCTTCCTTGACAACAGTTTCTAATGTGATAGCTTCCATGACAACTGTTTCCCAGGTGATAGCTTTCATGACAATGGTTTCCTAGGTGACAGCTTCAATGACAACTGTTTGGTGAGAAGATAGCTTCCTTCACAACAGTTTCTAAGAAATATTTCCTTGACAACTTTCTAAAAATACTTCTTGACAAGTTTCTAAGTGTAGCTTCCATGACAACTGTTTCAGCATAGCTTCTTCATACAATGGTTTCAGGTGAGCTTCCTTGACAACTGTGTGTCAAGAATATACTGACAAGTTGACAGAGAAAGATAGGGTTAGACAACAGTTTGATAATTCCAAATTCAATTCAACTCAAAACTTCGGCATCACCAGATGGCATGGTGAGCACAGAGTGGGAGGGTGCAAGATAGACAGACAAGGTGACAGAGAGACAGACAGGGTGATAGACAGACAGGTGTGCACTTTGTATCGAAGAAGCCACCAGAGACAGACAGGTGTTGCATGTTGGAACTTTTAGCCACTTGACACAAAAAGACAACACCTAAAATGAACAGAGATGAGGGGGCTACTGACTGAGACACGTTTGCGACAGCCTGCTTGCCACGCCACCTGGTGAGCAGTGAATATCAATTCCCGATGAAGGCTGCCAATAGTCGTCAAAATGTCATTTTGAGTTGAAACCCATTAGTTGTGAATTAAGAAATTTGTGTTAATATGCTTGGTGACAGTTTCCAGAAAGATTTATGACATGCAGTTGGTGCTCTTGCAAACTACCAGGCAACTAACACCAAACACAAAGTCGACAAATGCTGCAAACAGTTAGTTACCCAGGGTGCCCTGTGGCAGAGCTACAGAAGTATGCACATTGCGAGGTGACCGATATCTTTGACTATTTTGGGGCGTCTCTGCATGTTCATCCAAGTTTGCCAAATCTGAAATTTATAATGTCACAGGAGGTGGCTTTTGATGTGTCGATATTTGCTCGATTGTAGGAAGACACTGGTCTGACAATATCAATTATAAAACAAATACAGTGGCTTTGCATGATAAGGTTTTATTGCGTAAATTATAGAACATCCGTTCAAAACTGGATCTCACAATTTTATGATTCCATAACCACTTCACTGTGACATGTCCCATTTGTTCTCCTTAACCAGGTGTTTTTACTTTATTTAATTAC
Organism: Ridgeia piscesae; assembly: GCA_025642075.2. Lineage (NCBI taxonomy): Eukaryota > Metazoa > Annelida > Polychaeta > Sabellida > Siboglinidae > Ridgeia > Ridgeia piscesae. The sequence goes on from JAODUO010000583.1 coordinate 260,903, forward strand.
ACCTTATTGTAAGGAGCCACTCACAGGCCCTAGGACAGAACTAATTATCTGTCAGTCATGAATTAATCAAAAGTGCACATTTTAGCACATGAACTGCTAATGTTAATACAAGCACCCTGATTATTGGTCAGTTTAGTTTATTAGTGACAAACATAGCTCTACATACTGACAGGTAGAAACATCACAGAATGAGTGGACAGAATGAGTGGTGGATGGGTAAAAATAGGAGCCAAAAAGATCTTCAAAAATCATATATACCTGTATTGTCATTTATAATTATCCTGAAAATGAGTGCAACATATGATTTTGTAATTAATTTCAGGCCAGAATACACTTATTATAGTATGATTTAACTTACTTTGGAGCATAATTGTCGATGATGAGTACGACATTTTGACCCGTCAGCTACGGGCCTTGTTCACGTACTGGTGTCACGTGTGTTATCGGCGAGATAATTTGGTTGTAAATGGCAGGCAGATGGTATCCCTGGTCTCTGTTCATGGTAAGGGCACTCTGTTTAATGTATATGGCCTCCTTCACCTTTCTCTTGTGCCAGTTGGATTCACAGGTCAGTACTTTACTGTTCTTCATGGACATTGAGTGTCCTGTGGCCCGGCAATGATCTCCTACTCCTGTTGGTTTATCCAGGTTTGTATGTTCTTTTCTACCAAATTATCCCGCCAAAATCTGAGCCAACACACATGACACCAGTACGTGAACAAGGCCCGTAGCTGACGGGTCGAAATGCCGTACTCATCATCGATAATTATGCTCCAAAGTAAGTTAAATCATACTACAATAAACCATTCTTGGACCCATCAACAATATATTCAATATCATAATACTCTTATTGACTGACTGGTATATATGTCAGTTACCATGGATCCTGCACATAGGCTTGGTGACAAACCAGTCTCATTTGAACAATTTAATTAATTATTTAATTACATTAATTAAAATTGCATTATTTCAGTACCAGTTGTGCAAAACATGGTAATTAATGTGGGCTCCTAGACTTATAGATCTGTTAGTTAAACTAGTGACCAGCTGGCCTTATCAGTTCTCATTACCTGTTTCAGCCAGTCATCTGCCAGTCTTAAAGACAGGCAGACATGATATCTAGCTAAGGTCCTGAGAGGACCCTATTGTGTACGTGACAACAGATCACATGATCTCACCTGCATGGGAAAATTCCTGCTGCTGCTGTTGAAATATCAGCTTATTGAGCAGAGATTTGATGCTGTTGAGGTCACGCTGGAACCGGTCAGCCATGCTGTTGAGGTCATGCTGGAACCGGTCAGCCATGCTGTTGAGGTCATGATGGAACCGGTCAGCCATGTCCATCTGCTGGTCATGCACCCCCTTGACATCCGACTGCAACGAGGCAACAGTCTTCTCGAAGTGATCTATAGTGACCTTACAACTGGTCAAGTTCTGCTGCATGGATGCCTCTGACCCGTTCTCATCGTCCCCTGTCTCCTCCTCCTTCTGAGCCTCCACCAGTTCATCCAGTTTGTCATGGACACACCACAGTGGGGGGACACGGTCAGCACACACGGTGGGCAGTGTTGGTTATATATTAATATATAGTTCATTATACAACTCATTATACAGGATAAACAACACCCATTGTATGGGATGAACAATAGTCATCATAATAGGGTGAACAATGGTCATTATAATAGGGTGAACAATAGTCATTATAATAGGGTGAACAATAGTCATTATAATAGGGTGAACAATAACCATTATAATAGGGTGAACAACACTCATTACAGAATGAACAACATTCGTTATGGAGGATGAACAACACTCTTTATAAAAGGATGAACAAGCCTAATTATGATAGGATGAACAAGGCTAATTATAATAGGGTGAACAAGACTAATTATAATAGGATGGATAAGGCTAATTATGATAGGATGAACAAGACTGATTATGATAGGATGAACAAGGCTAATTATAATAGGATGGATAAGGCTAATTATGATAGGATGAACAAGGCTAATTATGATAGGACGAACAAGGCTGATTATGATAGGACGAACAAGGCTAATTATGATAGGATGAACAACACTAATTATGATAGGATGAACAACACTAATTATGATAGGATGAACAAGACTAATTATGATAGGACGAACAAGACTAATTATGATAGAATGGACAAGGCTAATTATAATAGGATGAACAAGACTAATTATGATAGGATGAACAAGGCTAATTATAATAGGATGAACAACACTCATTATGATAGGATGAACAAAACTAATTATCATAGGACGAACAAGACGAATTATGATAGGACGGACAAGGCTAATTATAATAGGATGAACAAGACTAATTATGATAGGATGAACAAGGCTAATTATAATAGGATGAACAACACTCATTATGATAGGATGAAAAAGGCTAATTATGATAGGATGAACAAGGCTAATTATAACAGGATGAACAAGACTAATTATAATAGGATGAACAAGACTAATTATAATAGGATGAACAAGACTAATTATAATAGGATTAACAAGACTAATTATAATAGGATGAACAAGACTAATTATAATAGGATGAACAAGGCTAATTATGATCGGGTGAACAAGGCTAATTATGATAGGGTGAACAATAGTCATTATAATAGGATGAACAAGGCTAATTATAAATGAACAACACTCATTACAGAATGAACAGCATTCATTATGGAGGATGAACAACACTCATTATAATAGAATGAACACGACTAATTATAATAAGATGAACAAGACTAATTATAATAGAATGAACAAGACTAATTATAATAGGATGAACAAGACTAATTATAATAGGATGACCAAGATTAATTATAATAGGATGAACAAGACTAATTATAATAAGATGAACAAGACTAATTATAACAGAATGAACAAGACTAATTATAATAGGATGAACAAGACTAATTATGATAGGATGAACAAGACTAATTATAATAAGATGAACAAGACTAATTATAACAGAATGAACAAGACTAATTATAATAGGATGAACAAGACTAATGATGATAGGATGAACAAGGCTAATTATGATAGGGTGAACAATAGTCATTATAATAGGATGAACAAGGCTAATTATAAATGAACAACACTCATTACAGAATGAACAGCAGGAGGATGAACAACACTCGTTATAATAGAATGAACAAGACTAATTATGATAGGATGAATAAGACTAATTATGATAGGATGAACGAGACTAATTATAATAGAATGAACAAGACTAATTATAATAGGATGAACAAGGCTAATTATAATAGAATGAACAAGAGTAATTATGATAGGATGAATAAGACTAATTATGATAGGATGAACAAGGCTAATTATAATAGGATGAACAAGACTACTTATGATAGGATGAACAAGGCTAATTATGATAGGATGAACGAGACTAATTATAATAGAATGAACAAGACTAATTATGATAGGATGAACAATGCTAATTATGATAGGATGAACGAGACTAATTATAATAGAATGAACAAGACTAATTATGATAGGATGAACAATGCTAATTATGATAGGATGAACAAGACTAATTATGACAGGATGAACAAGACTAATTATGATAGAATGAACAAGACTAATTATGATAGGATGAACAATGCTAATTATGATAGGATGAACAATGCTAATTATGATAGGATGAACAAGGCTAATTATGATAGGATGAACAAGACTAATTATGATAGGATGAACAAGACTAATTATGATAGGATGAACAATGCTAATTATGACAGGATGAACAAGACTAATTATGATAGAATGAACAAGACTAATTATGATAGGATGAACAATGCTAATTATGATAGGATGAACAATGCTAATTATGATAGGATGAACAATGCTAATTATGATAGGATGAACAATGCTAATTATGATAGGATGAAAAAGGGTTTGGGCCTAATTATGATAGGATGAACAAGACTAATTATGATAGGATGAACAAGACTAATTATGATAGGATGAACAATGCTAATTATGATAGGATGAACAATGCTAATTATGATAGGATGAACAAGGCTAATTATGATAGGATGAACAAGGCTAATTATGATAGGATGAACAAGGCTAATTATGATAGGATGAACAATGCTAATTATGATAGGATGAACAATGCTAATTATGATAGGATGAACAATGCTAATTATGATAGGATGAACAAGGCTAATTATGATAGGATGAACAAGGCTAATTATGATAGGATGAACAAGGCTAATTATGATAGGATGAACACGACTAATTATGTTAGGATGAACAAGGCTAATTATGATAGGATGAACACGACTAATTATGTTAGGATGAACAAGGCTAATTATGATAGGATGAACAAGACTAATTATGATAGGATGAACAAGACTCATACAGGTTGAGCAACAAGCATCATACTGGATATGTTACGACTCATTACATGCAATTCTTTTATTGAGGGGTGTTCCTTTAAATAGCATCAACAATACTCATTATGTAGAACAAAGTAAATTAAAACAAACACAGATCGACAAGATTAATTATATGATATGAAGAAGACTTATGAGGTGGTATGGGCATAAAGTAAATGAAATGCTAAGTAATATATATGTTTTCCTTTTGTCAAAAAGTTATCAACAAAGAAATTATAAAATGAATGAAATGTCTAAGGATCTATTAAGGTACCTACAAATGAAAGGACATCTAGGAATGTGAGGCTGTGTGAGGTATTGTCACCAGACTGTCGTGTATGGGAGGGCAGGTAAGGAGGTATTCTAGCACATAATACAGCATAGTAACTTACCTTGAACATTTCATACAAAATCTATATCTAACATCTGTGCATATATATATATATATATATATATATATATATATATATATATATATATATATATATATATATATATTTTACATATATAATAATAATAATAATAATAATCTGTGCAATGACTCTAGAAACAATGCCATCATAACTATGCCTCACAGTCGGTGATTGCTGAAGTCTCGGTCGAAGATCTGAGCATGTGAGCAACAGTCAAAGAAATGGAACATCACGTGAAACATCAACTTGTTGCTGTGAGTGCGAAGGCGCTCTTACTGGTGTATCATTAATTTGCGACCCACTGAGACTGGTGTCTCACTCAGAGAATATCACTCCTCAACTAGCTCCTCACAGGAGACTGCATGTAAGCACTGACACATTAATTAGGCCTAAGTATTGCCATCACTGGGTTTTATCAGTTTGCACATTTTTGTGTTGTATAGCTGTTTGTATATATATATATGTTAAGTCACATTATGATTACATCAGAGTTGAAGAGATTGACTTAAAGGATCATCGAAAGCTACTGTAAATTGACAGTTGTTGATTGACAGATCATTGACAAGTAATTGACAGATCCCAGCAAACAATGACCCGTGATTTTACATGTCCTGTAAATTAATTCATGAGTTCAACTGGCTAAATTCATGTATTTCCGTATGTGAATTCACCGGATTCTGTGAACAAATTTGGTGTGTCAACACGTGTTTACCGTGAAATCACTATTTTTTCACCTGATGACACGTACCAGTGAAACCGTACCAGTTCTGACCCAGCACAACTCGTGTCAAAATTCGTGACATCAGGCAGAATACATGTATTCATGTGAATACACATGAAAACACGTACTGGTGGAGCGGTACCAATTATGAACCAGTATGACACATGCCAACTGGTTCAGAAATGGTTCCTTGTTTGCTGGGATGATTGATAGGTGGACAGTGAACTGACCTTTATCTGGAAGGTGACCTTCTTCAAGTCTTCATCCATTGCTTCATCCGTGGCATCGTCGTCGTAGAAATCCTCCTCTGGGATCTCTTCGGGCGAGAGCCTGTCCTCAATGCTCAGGATGAAGATGGCTTTCTGCATGATCGCATTCGCTTTCGCATTGTCGTACACTCTGTGATACAGGGAAATAAATACTTGATACACATGTCTGCAACTATTTTAAATGCACAACAAAACACAGCCCAAAATAGTGGACCCTGAGCCATTGTGTATGCAGAGATCTGTGTTAGACATTATCATTTTACACTAGTGTACACCCAAAACACACACATAATGTTTCCATAATGTTAGCATAAGGTTATAATTAAGTTTTGCAATAACATTCCTAAATAACGTTACGGGGATGTAAAGAAAACTTTCCAAAAATCATTAAGAGGATGTTACCAGTAACGTTATATCGTAACATAGAAAATACATTCTGGTAATGATCTGGGAACCTGTTTTGTTAGCTGGTATCGTGTTCATCACATGTGCCATGTGTAGCAGATACAGCAGATCTTGGTTGTTAGTTCCATTGTACATAATTAAAGTAATTATGTAATAGGTTTATTTGACCTGCCACAGTAAAATGTGGATTATTCAGTCACAAAATATTTAAATTAAATGGAGCTTTGTGCCTTCCTGGATTCCATAGATCACAAGATTTAAAATGATACCTTTTTTTGAAATGTTTTTTGTTGTTGCTAAAATGGAAGCAATATTTTTAAATGATGTATTGAAAGAAGAGATAATCTTAACTTGTATCATATATAGATTTGTTCATAATATGTTATCAAAGCATGCAGTTTTTAGTTTGGGATAATTTGTCAAGGAAAATAAATTGGACATTGAAATTTCTGGGAAAATTTCTCATGACCTAGACAGCTAAATGGTCATGGTAAATTATAGTAAATCGTAGTATATGACACTTGATCATGCTTCCATGCTTTCACCATAGTAAATTATAGTAAAAAGTGGTATTCATTGTAGTAAGTCATAGTAAAATGTTATATTCACCATGGTAAATGAAGTATTTACTATGGCAGAAATTTGTAACATATTCCGCAAAAACACTGTAGTTAAATATAGTATTTATTCTGAATCTGAATGGGATACGACATAAGGAGCCAATATTGGTATTATATACTACTATTGTTAATTATAGTAAGTTTACTCTAGGAAACTATGGTATATTTTAGCAGGGCCGGAGGTTGGATATGCAATAAAGTTATACCTGTGGAATGTGTCTGTGAGGAGGGCAATCAAGAGGTTGAGCATGAGGATGGCTGAGAGGGCGAGCCACGCCCCCACCAGGATGTAGCACATCACCGAGTCAATTTGTTTCATGCCCTGCAACAAACAGTTGATATCATTACATGTACATACATGACATTATGTCTAGCACCATTTCATTTTCATGCTTCAGTGATTGTAATTGATCCCATTTGATTCTTTGCCCTTCATTAAAAAGGTTTAGCCACCAAAATCAAAAGGCTGTAGTTGCTGAGATATTGATAAATGTTAGTCTCATGTTTCTGCCATTTTAAGAATCCAATATGGCTGCCATTGAATGCGTTTAAAGAATGTAAACATTGGTTTTCAAATTCAGAACATCATAATGTTTCAATAAATGTTGTATGATTATCTTAATCACACTATTAAGAGAATCAGGCTATGCATATACAAAAAGGCTAGACACTCAACAGATGGAGAGTTTCTTATCAACCAGCCATGTTTTGATTTTGATCTTGGTGACAGCGCTGTTAAAACAAGTTGTTTTTAACAAAATAAGTTGAGCACAAACTTTCCACAACAAAGACACTTAACAAAACGGAAATATTTGTGTGAACTTTACTTTTTTGTCAAGTTCCATAGTTTAAAAAAACCCCAATGTACAAGTTAAATGTGTCTGAATGAGTCGCAGATTGCGTGACTGACGTCTACTCACGTCAAAGTCGTAGTCGTCGACGAGTGTGAGTCTGAAGAGACTAAACATGAGAGAGCCAGGTGTGCCCAGTCCAGCAACACTCATTGAGAAGTCGGATGCATTTTGAAAGTTGAGGGCTTCTTCAGGAATTCTCGTGCCTCCAAAGACCATCCAGAAGGCACAAGCTGTAATAGAAAAATAACACAATTTATTAAAGTTAACCACCCAGTCTGATAATCTTATATTCCAGTGCATTTGCACAGATGCAGATTTGTGAATGTATGTCGTGATCTCAATTAAGGTATTATTTCCACCAAGCTCCACCAAACCATGGGTCTATGAATGTATTAGATTTCTGTGTGAAAAGGACACAATGGGTGATACTTGTATGAAAGATCACAATGGACACTTGCACATTACCATTGTGTCTGATTTATTGATACTTTTTAATTTGTCACATCGAAAAACAATAATGAATTTTAAAGACAATTTAACAACCTGGACAATTTCTGCCAGAAGAATTAAAAAAAATTAATGTAGAACTACACTGTACATTATAGAGTGAGAATTCTGCATTCAGAGGAACAACTCCAAATGGAATGTAAAAATACATACAGTGAAAGAAGAACTTACCAAATGGAATGAAGAACTGGATATACAGACATAAGAACATGGCGACGTCCGCTGTCATGTGGCCCAGCATCACAATGAATGGACCTACACATAAACAATGCAATCTATACATAAAGTAGCAATAGGAGAAATCTGTTATAGGATTAATTTAAGTTATACTGAACAAATTCATACACAAATTACACAGAAGTATAGCAGATTAATCAAATTATTACGCGAACAGAGTGAATTGTATAAACAATAACTATGAATAAAGTCTCTGTATTTAAATAATGACTTATTCAATGTGTCCAGATCATATATGGTGCATGATCCCAATTTTTATTTCAATATATCAAACATCACGACCAGGGTACTGTTTCACTAAGATAAAGGGCTCTTAAGTAAAATCCATTATTAAACAACATCCATTGTTCAATTTAATAATGTTTTTCAAGACAAAACAATTCCATTTGCATGTTACCATGGACACTATTTCCATGACACACCAGTGACAATGTCCCATTGATATATCATTGTGTTGACAGTTTCAGGTATTCAAAATCACTATTAAGGATCAAAATGAATCTTAAAGAGAAAAAGATTTAAGAGCTCTTAATGATTGGTCCACTGAGCTATATGATCTTAGCTCACCCAGTTTGGTGAAGGCACGAAGGTTCTTCATAAGTCTGAGCCACAGTAGGATGATGGTGATGGCCATGATACGAACATGTACCCGTGCACGGAACGTTGTGTGGGTAGAGACATCGATGATGTGTGTGAGAAGAGACACAAAGAGGAGGGTGTAGCAGATCCAGTCGAAGATGTTCCTACAACAGAAATACAGACGTCGACTCCCATAGCAGAGTGGCTACAGTCATTACACAATCTAGAAGAAACAGGTCTGTATATGTTTGATTCCACAGTTTTATATTATTTCTAGATTAATAAATTCTTGACTATTATAGTTTTGAATTCTTTTTCAATGATAATAAACTGGACATCGAAAGGTGAATATATAGGTTACAAATTACTTAAAAAATCATTAAATAATGGAACATGACTTGCTTATGTCTGATGCATGCAACTTAATATTTTGGCTGTTGCAAGCCAGACACTTAACAAATACCAGGTAATTAGTTTTAACAAGATTTTATGATGTTTCACAAGGCAGTTACTCAAAGCACATTTCACTAACATTCATAAGAACTCTTTAAAATTGGTTTTGCTCCTTAACAGTCATCTTGTATATCAGAAAAATGTCAATACACACCAGCAGGTATCAGAGAAATAGTGTTCTTGTGGGGGCTGATTTTTTTAAGATGTTCCTTTAATAAAAGATTTTGTTTAATGATGAATTTTCCCTCAGCACTGATTATCTTAGTGAAATGATCCTCAGAAGAGGCCATTAAACCTATAACCATTCTTTCATTAATATTATTTAATCCTCTGGCTTACTTTACTTAATTTTGTAAGAAAATATTTCCACCAATATTTTTTAAACATAATTGTAGCAGTGAAACATAAAATAACCTAATTTGTTTATTTATTAGTTGGCAAGAATATAACTCTTGTTTAATCAAAATCGTTCTAATAATTTCATAGTGCAGTGTGCAAAAGAAACCATTAGAGATTTAACAACCATACCAGAAATCATTGAAATATTGTGGGTTGACATCATCAAGGTTTTCAATTTCTTGTTGCAGATATTTCTGCTCTTCTGGCCAGCGAGGGTGACAGTACTTCATGTCCTTTTTCAACTCTGATTCTCTCCAGTTTTTCCAGTTCTGCGATCATATGATATGATGATGATAAAAAGTTTTATATTTCCAACATAGTGTAATAATAACATAATATAACAATAATATATATATATATACATGTTAGTTAATTATGAAAAAGTGCAGTAATGCATGATGCACAAAATAACAATGGCTGAAGATGGGTGCATATCAGTTTGTCAGCATTTAATCATAACATGCAAAGTGACTTTCACTGCAAAATAATCTACGCTAGTAGAATGGAGACCCAGTGTGAGACTGTTGAGACTTGGTTCCACTCACGTTATGGTGTTGCCGTGACTGGTAGAACTCTCGTAACTCGTCTAATATCTGCCACCCAGTGAGAATCACAGCAAACGCCTACAACAAACAGTTGACACCACTGCCACTGCCACTGCCACTGCCACTGCCACTGCCACTGCCACTGCCACTGCCACTGCCACTGCCACTGCCAGCAACATTCACTGTATCACCACAGGTTTCTGAAGAAATCTGATTTGAAAATTACAAGTAGACCTTAAACGTATACCATTGGTGTTTCCCTTATCTTAAAAATGATGTATATCAGTCGTGTTCCTTTAATTTTAAAGTAAAAACAAAAGCAGTACACTGTACAGCAGTTTAATACAAATATTACATTAACAGGGTGAATTGTAAGTAAGCAGTAACTGTAACTAAATAAACTGTCACTATTTAAACAACAGTTAATTAAATTCCTTGCATAATCTTCACACTGCATCTGATTTTATTTTCCTAAAACAACAACACCAAAAGTGATTCTAACCCCCTGAACAGAGCTTGTGAGTCCCACTTACCAAGTTGTATGTTACAGCTTCAATGCAAGATACCAAAGAATACAGAAATTTATTTGTTTAAATTCCATGACATACCAACAGCACAATTCTCCACCATTGACTCGGAAGTTTGTAGTCGTAACGCTCATTGAAGTCAAGAATCATCCCAAAGGCGCTCCACAACAAAATGAAGACCAAATTGATGAGAGTGTTGAGGATGGCGCGATACCTGCAGCAACAACAACATTCTGCAACATTTACAGGCGCCATAAATGCTTAAAACAGATGGCAAAAAAACATCACCTATAAACCAGATAAGAGGAAACTATTCTAAAAAATGAAATACTATATTACCCAATTAAGTACGTTGGCATGAATCAAGTGTTACACCAGTATAAATGAATAAGGACAACACTATGTCAGTATATCTTACACTGGCATTATGAATCAAGTGTTACACTGTATAAATGAATAAGGACAACATTGTGTCAGTATATCTTACACTGGCATTATGAATCAACTGTTACAGTGTATATATCAGTATATCTTACACTAGCATTGTGAATCAAGTGTTAAAATGTATAAATGAATAAGGACAATACTGTGTCAGTATATCTTACACTGGCTTTATGAATCAAGTGTTACAATGTATAAATGAATAAGAACAACAATGTGTCAGTATATCTTACACTGGCATTATGAATCAAGTGTTACAATGTATAAATGAATAAGGACAACACTGTGTCAGTATATCTTACACTGGCTTTATGAATCAAGTGTTGCAATGTATAAATGAATAAGGACAATACTGTGTCAGTATATCTTACACTGGCTTTATGAATCAAGTGTTACAATGTATAAATGAATAAGAACAACAATGTGTCAGTATATCTTACACTGGCATTATGAATCAAGTGTTACAATGTATAAATGAATAAGGACAACACTATGTCAGTATATCTTACACTGGCATTATAAATCAAGTGTTACAGTGTATAAATGAATACGGACAACACTGTGTCAGTATGTATATATTACACTGGCATTATGAATCAAGTGTTACACAGTAAATGAAAAAAGGCGCCACTGTGTCAGTATATCTTATGTTTTTGCATATCAATATGCAAATGTGTTTACATCCACACATGCAGATTTGCATACCACCGAATGTGCATACTGCATTTTTATTCTTAAAAAATTCTATGTGCAATCACATTTAATAAGTTAGTTGGTTAGTAAATAAAGCAGGTATTTAGTAGTAGAATAAGTCATGAACAGAAAGGTCAATAAATAGCAAATTACTAACAGAATCATGTTTATGAAGAATTAAAGGAAACAGGAAGCAAGTTAAAACTTACCTTCCGAAATGTTTTCACTTGATGCTAATAAGTTCTATGAAGAGTATTAGTTCCTAACGCTTAAAGGTGGTAATAACTTGATGCTGAAAGAATAGGCAGTTTGAAAGCAACAGGCCTTGCCCAACGTCCCAAAACCCACAGTTAGGCAAACAACCAGACAGAAACTATTCCACCACAGAAGAAAGTGCAAACAGAGTAAACGTAAGGTGATATTTTATTATAGACAAATGTTGTGCCCATTACATAACACACCAACTACAGCAGCCACCTGTTTATTTGTTAATAACTGTCATATGGTCATCAGTGCAGCTATTCTCAATAGATATATTGCACGTTTCATGTGAAAGTTAATATTATCTGGTGAACTTTGTAAATTGTAAGATTTTATGCTATGATTTGTGTTTGATATCTTTACAAATCTGCTGCTATATATTATTTTATCATAATGATTGAAAACACACAAAAACTGCTGTCTACAATGTAATTAATATATGGAAACATGTGGCTGCTGTACTATGTTTTCACGGAAAATTTAGAAATGAAGCTGAAATAAAAACAATCTACTGCAATAGGATATATCATGCATGCATGCATAGTGAAATTAAGGGAGCAGTCATTGTTACTTAGGGGGTTAGAAAGAAATCAAGGGAGTGTAAACAAGGAAGTGTGTAAATTTAAAATGTGAGGGAGTGCCCATTAAATGATGCAAGAGGGATCTGTACACGAATCCTATGTGACAACGTACATTCCAAATTTTGTCCACTTGATTTTGAGCAGGCGGGTGACAGCTGTGTGTGTGACCAGCTCTAACTGTTTATACATCACAATCACCTGGAGCTGGCAACAGTGTAAGACGCAGAGAAATGATGTCACATGCCACATGCTACCAGACAGGAAATAAATAAATAAATTTACGTGCACAAATTAACAAAATTGAAAACATTCACACTTATAAATTGTGGAAATTAAACTAACAACTTAAATGTGTGCTTTGAGCAAATGTGTGCACATGCAAGTGTAACATATTTCAACTGTGACATGCAGATTTGCAAGTGTAACACATTATAAGTATGACACCCAGATTACATAAAGTTGAATTCATTATTAAATACATAAATGACAATGGCTGAAAATATGACTATATATGATGGATAGATGATTGTCATGTGATTATTCATAATCTTGGCCTTTTCAAGAGAACATTTGTGCCACATCAAACAAACTTTTTGTACACTTGTATATACAGTTATCCTATACATGTGTTGAGTTTCGGCCTTGTAAACAGTGGTATAGTCACATCCTTTATGTCTGTATACTAAGAAGACTGGTTAATCTACAGCCATATGTTTTAACTCCATCTAAGTTCCATCATTTACCAGTATTCAGATCATGATATTGTAGGATTTATATTTTGTATCACAGAGGTATATTAAAGTTGATTTGATCCAAGTTACTCACTGGAGTCTGTGGATGAACATCTCGTTTATCATCTGAAAACATATTTTATCATTGTTAGAATCAATACGTTCTTGTGTGTTATCATCCATATGCAAGATAAACACTTTATAGCAGCAGCTAACATTGTTAAATAATAAAAATACTTGTTTAACATCTCAGCTATTGTTTGGTCATTTATGACTGAAATAGCTCAGATAACAGATCATTAAGATAAGACATACAAAAAATAATGGAAAACAAATGCACTTAAAGACACCAGAGTGTTAATAATGACTGATAGTGTAAGACGTCTGAACAGAGATAGACACACAACTCCGTGAACACAGTGCTCATTATTATGTGAGTTATAATTCTTAAGAGATTTGCCTATAGAAGAACAATCCATTATTATTAATAGTATATGTTTATTAGATATTGGCTAGTAGGACAAATTTATTTAATAGTAATAAATTGCTGAACTATACTAATAGTTAAAGTTAAATAACTTTTTTATTTTATTAAGTAGTTTAACTTTAAGCTCTCTAAGTTGAGCTAGTCTGTTAAATACAGATATTCACACAGATTATGAGACACACAATGTTCAGAGAAAGGTGAAAATAGGAAATGTGGAAACATACGAGACACAGCAACAATCTGATATTACAACACACACATTGTGAGCTTGTGGGGTGGGGCTCAATAACAATATGCAATAAAACATATTATAAAGGCATATTTCACAGGAGACAACATGGAAGCAGCAATAAACTATACATTTATACATCTATCAATGTTCAAAGTTGTGACACTAAAGCAGCATTATGAAAGCAGCATTGAGCAGGTTTCAATCGCATGAAAAGATCAAAGATGGAAAAATATTAGTTAAACTACATCATGAAAAGACCAAATGAGGCAGCCCAAAAGAGCACACCTACCTGACTTCTTTGGATCCAGTTTGTTCAGGTAGTAATACTGCTTCCTGTTTGCGCGGTCAGTGCTATGGAACTGGCTCAATGCAATCTTGGCCTGCGAACACATTAATTTTAATGGATACAAGTGAGGTGGTGCTACCTTGTGAACACTGCAAACATTATAAACATTACAGCAAATTATCTCAACAATAAGACAAACTTTGTGCAAGAAATATTACAATAAAGCTTACACCACCCACACTGTTAACATTAAAAAAACACTCATGTATACGTTTCATTATTGAATTTGTAGTTTACCCTGACAAGGCTAAACTCCAGTGTAAGCCAAATGTTGTTTCAATTACTGTGACCTATTCTCTTTTTCCATTTGTTCTCAGTCCACATCCATCCTCCTGTCTATATTACTCTGTTTCCCAAGCCTCAAAATTTATTTCCTAATTATCCATATTCAACATATCTTCCTAGCATGATAGCCCCTGACATAATATAAAAATATTAATGTCTGATGTCCACTTCCAGTACACTGACCACTGTAGGCATCTTAGTGATCATCCAGGCAATGGCCGACTGTCCAGTGTAGTCCTCCACTCCGGCCACTGCAGGGTCATCCAGTTCCAATAGAAGGCGGGCAGTCTCACTGCGATCTAAAACAGATCGACTGGTTGGTTAGTAGTGCAGTTTTTGTTAGTAAGATGTTGACTATTTCTTGGGCTATTTCAATAAAAGTACATTTTCTTTAAAATGTACATTTACATTAGTTCTAGATATCACTAAACATTTGTGTGTTATACATTATCTTAGATGTTATTTTAGTTATAGTCAATATTTGTTAATGCTTGAAACACCTTTATCTAAAATGTAAATACAAATGTTTCAGTATTTGAAGGTGCCTCTGAATAGACAAACTGGCCATATATTATAGAGTAGACAAATATATGTATAATAACATAGGTATTTAATAATAATAATAATACGACCATTTATATAGTGCCTGAATCACATGCTCTTGGGCATTTTACATAGAGCTGCATAAATTAAATAAAGGTATAAAATAAAAAATATATAAATAAGCATTCAATAGAACGTGTAAAAGAGCAGATTTAGAATAAACAAACACATAAAATTTACATTAATAGTACACATATGAAAAAACATATTATGGATAAAACTGAACATTAGAATAGCAATGTCATTCAAATGACAACAAGTGACTCCTCCTTTGATCTGGTGGGGTGGGGAGACACACACCTAGTTCAGCTGCCACTTGTAGCGGCGTCCGACTCTTGTAGTCTCTGACCTCCTTGTATTGACAGTCGCACTTAATCAGTGCCTTCAGCGACAAACACGCATCGTTTCTGGCTGCAAAATGCACTGGCGTCTGCTGCTCCCCCTTAGTGCGTGCTTCTTTATTCGCTGAAAAATAACGCAGTATTTTAAATATGGCTGACACTTTTATGAGTGGAGTGGAGAGGTTGGAATGTCAGACAGTAAGTCGAGGTAATCCAAGTTCTAATCCGGTGCTTCGTGTTGAGCATTGGGCAGACTCATTCACTGTACACTGCTGTAATGAGTACCTGGCTATAGACAGTGTTGAATATTTGCTTCAAGATGAAGATGGTAAGTCTGGACAAGGGGAAAGAGTAAATAGTTAGTGAGCAGAGTGCTGGAGTGTAGTGGTTAGCACATCCACCTGGCACACCGACACTCCAAGTTTAAACACTGAACCAAGCAGATGTAGTACATCTGGTGTAGATACATGGCTCTCAACATTGGGGATGTGTATCCATGGGAGTGCAGATGTGTGATGGAGATGGCAGAGATATGGCATGAACTACGATATGATGCTACCTACCCTGGACTTCTCAGACAGATAAAAGACCCACAACAGCTCTGTTTGAAACAACTATATCTAATAATTTACAGGAGTTATGCATGTTTCAACTTTCATGGATCTTCTCCTTTTCACTTTGACAACTCTAACCTCCATTGGCGATCAGGAACTTGACCATTTCCGGGTAGTCGACAGCGGCTGCTATGTGAAGCGGTGTCCGACCGTAGTTGTCCGCCTGATCCAAGTTTGCCCCATGCTCCAGGAGAAACTTTGCCACATCCAAGTGCCAGGTGCGAGCGGCCTGCAGACGAGAGACACGACACATTTACACATACATACAGAGGAACCTCACGATTAAGGTCACCCCATGATTAAGGTCCCCTCACGAGTCAGGTCACTGCGTGATTACGGTCACCTCATTATTTAGGTCACCATTGTGACTATATTAGCAAGACAAAGTTCCCTACACTTTATTATTATATAAATAGTTTATTTATAACTACTCTTAGGTGACCCTAATTGAGAGGTGGCTGCATTACAAAGGTGACTGTCAAGCAAAATTTGATTGTAAGATCCTGAAATCTTTTAGACTACATCATGGAAACCTTACTATCAGAACCCTTAAGGTTGTCTTTAGTTCTGAGCTCACCTCGTGAAAGATGCTCTGCCCATATTTATCCGTGCAGTCGATGTCCGCGCCATTCTTTAGGACAGTTTCCACGTACTCGAGGTTGATGCTCTCGGTGTCGTCACTCGACTGGGCAAGGCGGGCAAAGTACTCGATGAGGTTACGGTTGTGCGCCACTACAATGTGCTTCTGTGTACTGGTCAGACTTGCGTCACACACGTCAACCTCTTCTACATCAAATGTCAGGCCAATCCCGCCAGTCTTACGACGATCAAACCCAGAATCTCCTCCTAGAAGTGGTAAGGTCAGAGTGATCAACAGCTCTCTGATCAATTACTATAGAATTGATACAGAACTTGACTGATATGAGGAGATGTTTGTTCCAATAACCAGCAGACAAACTGCACATCATTCTGTTCAGACCATTAATACATGTTTATTGGTGAATTTTAATGGTGACTAAAACATGACTTTCAAAGAATAGCTAGGTGATTCCATGCTGTGACATATGATGAACATATATATGTATGTATATATATATATATATATATATATATACATATGTAGGTTAAACGCCGCATACAGGAGACCAGTTTTGCATATAGCACCACATTATTGCAGACACTTGTATATATTTATGTGCATAAGGCGCCGCATACGGGACCCTGGCAGAGAAGTCCTTATAGTATAAAAGGTTTGCTATATATTGATTGAAGGTTAGCGTTCCATGCTCAGTATACTATATGCTTGTTTGATATGTACTAATTTTAATAAATATATACACACATTAATAAAACAAATATTTGATGGATGTCCTAGCCATACGATGTACATCACATCTGTAGTTAAATGCGGCACTGTCAATTTGTGTATCTGCATATATATTTACATTGTTATTGTTATCGTTGTAATGGGTTTTGGATATACCAGGTCGGCGTTAAATGTATACTACTGCTAATAATTAATAATTAACTTCCGATTACACACTGGTCTCCTATACGTGGCATCTAAGCTTATAGGTTTTAAGGAGACCAATTTTTTGTGTATATATGTTATTTATTACAATAACATAACAATATTGTAGTATGTGGTGTGTATTTGTATTACAGACAATGTTCCAATTAGACATACTGGGTAATTGGAAAATCAGTTACATAAAAATATACGGCTGGTCTCCTGTAAGCGGTCGTATATGCACTGGTCTCCCTATGCAGCATTTAGCCTTATATATATATATATATATATATATATATATATATATATATATATATATATATATATATATATATGTATATGATATATATATATATATTATTCAAGATTCCATATCAAAACATGTTAATATGAATTGCAACAAAGGGAAGACTGACAGTAGACATCACTTCAGAATTTCATTCTCTACAATAAGTATTCATCATTTAGCCTCCTTCACCAGTCAGTGCTCTTACTGGAAAATCTGGTGGTCTAATGACAAAATACAGCACCACATCAAGGCATTCTGTCTGAAGAAATAAAGGGTTTCTGGGCAAAACTTGATAAACATCGTTTTACATATTCCAACTATCTGGGGGGTAAGTGTTATTTAATTGTTTATAGATGTGTCGAGCTAGGATACTATTTAATTTATTTTAAAAATCTCCATTAAATAGCATACATGTATACAGAAAAACGATTGATTCCAAAATTATGAACATCATCAGACATCCGTCTGTTTTGTTTACCAAAATGTGATATATCTATTTTCAACCAATAAGCACTGCCTAGCTCTATATAATGGAGGCATGCTGTATAAATAATTAAATAGATCACAGTTTGATAACAAAATAATTTTATATATTAATTTACATACAAAACATATTAGCTACTTTTTTATTATTAATATATATATATATATATATATATATATATATATATATATATATATATACATACATAATATTAATATATTCAATCTTAGTTTAGCAATTGTTTCTGAAATGCATCAACTTTGGGGATAAAATGCATGACTTTGTCTCAAAATGTAAAAATATTCGACATATCATGTTTTGCCCTGAAGTACATATATGATGATCCAAAATTGACAGTAACATGCCAGAGAACAAGCAGTTAACAGGAAGAGATGAAGGGAAGAAACCTCGGAAGAATCTTGACACCAGAAGGTCAGAGTTCACAGCTGCAGCCAGTTTAAAGAAAGAAAGGAAGAAAGAAAAACATGTACACAAAAGTATAATAACAATGCAACAAACCTTACAAACAAATGTATACATATATAATTGCATTTATATGTCAATATTCAAAGATTAAAAATAAAACATAAGACATCAAATACTGTAACTCTGAAAGTCAATGTGTTGTAGAGAGGCTATGCCAATGATCTGATGACCATAATCACCAGGTTATTGTTACTCAGAAATACAAAAAGTTACTCAATTGAGTACCATCACCTGAAAGTATCCTGATCAAATGAGAACCAAAATCTACAAAGCACTAAAATCCTATTTACAATAAAAGTTTGAGAGTGCAGCTTGCAATGAAACTGAAAATCACCTGGAAACAGATGTGGATAGCAAAACCAAAAACTGTGTCAATATGGCAATACATGTACGTTGTAGTCCAAAAGAAGTTGGATAAATTATTGCTAATCATTACTAATTAAATGGATTGCATGCAGAGACAGCCATGCTTACCTGTGTACATGAGAAAGGTCTGATGGGAATTTTAAGAAGCTGCTTTTGTAACAAAATAACTATTACTGATAACTAAATCATCGATGCATGGTGTGTGACAGGTTTGATCAGCTCAACTGATAAACATTTGTTTTATCAGTAATCTCCATCACTATAATCAGATGTGTTATTAATGCAAAGTTCAGTTTTAGATAAGTAAGATGCCATTTTTCTTTCCATATCATTATAGTCACTGCATCATTGTAGAAATAACTCTACATTTACTAACATTTTATGTATTAATTTATTTTATCTTTGTGAAGAATTACAAGTTATTTGTTGTAAATGTGGAAGATATATATCATAGATATCATTCTATGTAAACTATGTATGATTATGATATTTTTTAATAAAATTAAATTAAACATGCTTAGAGCACACTTCATATTTTCATTGTGTATAATACTTTGCACAGAACCAACTGATACAATGTGATTAAACTATTAGTTCCTTATTGAATTTAGACAGCTCTGGCCAAGTAAGGGAAATCTGAAATGATATCAAATAAAACTACTTCTAGTATACAACTACAACTTACCTTGGGCCGTAGTCTTCCTCTTTGAGGTGACATATTTGCGCCAATGTGCCGTGCCGGCCTTGATGTTACTGATAACATTGAGCTTGTTTTTATCCATGCCACCCATCCGAAACATCTTGGCCGTGCTCCTGAAATATCAGAAATAATATGTACATAACAACATTTCCTCAAAAATATATATACACATGTTCATAATTCACTGATCAAAAATACAAATACTAACATAATAATCTGTTCTCAAAGACTGACCTTTAACATTAGCAGGAATTGCCAGGAAACAGAAAATATACTAGTAAATTAGCATTATCCATGTGCCATTCAAATGGAATCTAGCCACAACCATTTAGAAAATAAATAGATGCTACGTACGATAAAAAATTACAAACTTGTTGTTACGGGGTTGCTTTTCCTCCATTTCATGCAAATCACCGCCATCACCAGTACGGGTGGGAGCCACTCGGCTCTTGCCTTTGCGCTTCTTCACTTTGTCTTCTTTCCCATTCATGGTTACTGAACTCTGTAGACAAAAACATAATAAAATTATTTTACATGCACACACACACACACACACACACACACACACACACACACACACAAAAACACACACACACACACACACACACACACAAAACCGCAATGCAGACATGTAAACATGCATGCATGCACACACATACACACACACATTGTTAAGGATCAAAATAGATTGTAAAATGCAAAATTGGGTTTAAGAGCTGTTAGCAACATTAATGAATGATCCTATATCAAGGAGCAGCTCCACGAAAACCAAATATGATTACCAGACTGACTATTTACATTAAACTCAAATAAGCAATTTTATAGTGACTACAAGATGATCAGATAACTGATTCAGTTTATCTTCAGTGAATCACACACTGTGATATACCTTGGGTACTAAGAATGTAGAATTCTCAACAGTGGCCTGGCACATGTCTATAAGGATGATGTGTTACAACTTTTCACACAATGAGTCCTCTGAATTAATTTGGTGTCTTGTTTATATATTGTTGGATGTCCACACAACTATTTGTCAAGAATTGTCTCTTAATTTTCTCTAGCCAGGTGTACCGGTAATGTGGATTATTACTAGCTCGGTGTTTTATCTTGCATTTACCAACATGGAAGTTCAATACCCATTGTCTAGAACACTCATATAATTTGTTTATGTCTTGCTGTAATACTGTATGATCAAATTAAGGGAGGCATCAAGGTTCTCCAGTTCTTATCATCGTCTGCAAACATCATAACTTCATTATCAATGTGTTCCTGGATGTCATTCACATACACGAAAAACAAAACTCAGATGTGATGTAGACCTAAGTCATGCATCTACCATACTATCCATAGGTCTTTGAAAACTGCTGGCTATTCAGACACTGTCACTGACGTCACCGCGTCAACAGAGTTTCATGCACTGGCAATGCCTTTATAAACTGATACATGCAAAAGCGCAATGCCACTGGCATCATGGTATAAGCTATTTCATCGTTTACGTCACTGATCTGATTCTGATAGCGTGGTTGTAAATAATTAGTAATACATTATTAACAAACTTACAATATACCTGGTTGTATTTAGCTTAATGACACTATTTCAACTACACATAATAATCATCACAAATAGTATGCCACTTACATATGTGAAATCCAAGACCACTTTAATTCTGCCAATGCAGCAGTTCACAATTTGCGGGCACCTGTTTTCACAGTGGGTATTGGAGCCCAACAGTACGCCATGTTGTTGATGACGTCTATTTATACGGTCGTCATAGATACAGGGGAAATTGGCTCTTAACATTATGCCTTAAGAAATAAATTTTATTATAGTACCTGGGTAACATGTTATATTAACAGACCAATAAAACAACATACGTTTCAATAATATATGCACGTTTTCTTTAATCTCGTTCTAACGTTAATTTCTCACCCTCCATTATCGACTGAACGGGCGCAGGAGTAAATTAGGACATTGAGTGTTTTGTTTGGGGATTTGTGGTGGATGATGTCGATCCTCAGCTCAGACATGTATCATATATTATCGCTTAGGACCTTCCACCGTAATGGGCAGCTATGTGTTAAACTGTGGCGGAAGACGACGACATGAATGGCTTTAATAACAAATAATATTTCTGAATTCACCAACCATGCCTGTGACCACGTCCATGTTGATATGTCCCGCGGTCCACCGTACCATAAGTAAACGGAATATAAGCTAACGGGGATAAGTAGCCGTGGAAATGTGGGGTGTAGTCATGTTGATCTAACCCCTGATGTCTGCTATGGCCTATGTTATTTGTTGTTTCTGAATTAAAACGCAATGGGGGATGCAGCCTCGAGAAAGAATGCGGCCGTAATCCGTCTGAGGCAGCATTTAAAAAAGAGGCACTTGCAGATCAGTTTGAATTACAAAATGTACATGGTGTTTCACTTTAAAGACCAGGTGAGCTAATATGTATATAGAAATAGCGAATGAAAAAAAGTTGTGTTTTTATTGTTTAAAGTATTAAAAAGTTAATATAGATGCAAACAAAGGGCTTTGTGATTGCTGTAACACGCGCCGAAACGTATGAAATGAGTGCCAGAACAGGTTGGAATGGACTTGAACAAATCTATCTGCATGGGCCATTGATGATTCATCATTTCTCATTCCATCTGTTCCGGCATACATTCATGGTAATTACAGAGCCGATGCAAACAGGCTGTAAATAGTATAAATATGCGGAACGATATCAGAGATTGTTTTAAGAGTAGGTGACCATGTTCCATGTGATATTACACCTTTCCAGCATACCTAGTTAAATAATGTTCAGTACAGAATAGGCTAAATTATAATTAAAAAATCACAAAAGAGGACATAATGCATTAATTATATAACTTAGTTTTTTAAGCAGTTTCAGTATCAACCAAAACTGCATTGATGTACAGGAAGTGATATATGCCTTTTTTGAGACTTTTGCATGCTGTTTTAAACATGTATTGTGCTCTTACTATTTACATATATTACCAAGTGAAATATACATTTCTGGAAATAACAGATACTATTCTATTAAACAAAATGCAACACATATGACATGATATACATTGACTAATATATTAAAACCTTCAATAATTAATTTCAGAAGAAGGCATGTGCTGTATTTGAAATAACGGAAGTTCTTCCAGTGATGACTAACAACTATGAGGAAAGCATTCTTAGAGGTGTCAAAGTAAGTAATTTTCATGTTGCTGACTTTATCATCAGTTATACTATTGTCACAGCATTAGCATTACAGTTTTGTAATTTTTACTGATAAAGTGAAATTATTTCCAGTTTATGTCGTGAGTTGCTGTGAAATATTGTTTATTTAATGTAAAAATTGTGAGAAATACTAATGTTGTTGAAACTCTGTAGCCTGGTATGTTGACTAAGAGGTTCAGTATGTCTAGGCAGCATCTTTAATCAGCACACTCATAAGACATAAGGGAAACACACTACTAAAGCATGAAGTAAAGCATACTGTTAATGTGTTAATTGTGACTTATTTCTTAATTTTGATAGCTCCATTGGAGATGTAAAGACTATCACTATCACAAAGCAGAAAATTGAAAATAATATCAATGGATCGTCCAGGATCGAATAAAATAGCACTATCACTGTTTTGGTGGGGTACATTAGCGACCATTAGAAATAGTAGTCTTGATTATAGCCCGATATATGTTTCAAACCAGTCACATATGTGATGATGGTGTTTGTAGGATGATTCATATTCATATGAGAGTTCACGTGAACTGTTGGAGAGAGATGTGGTGCAGCTACATGCCCCTAGGTGGCAGTCAATGCGCAAGGTAACTAAATATAGGAAATTTAATATGCTAGAGTTAACTAAATCTGCGAATTGTTATTGTACTCACTGACATTAATGTGGTAAATGATCGCATTCGGGAAACAACCTGGTATTTTGAGCACGTCGATTCATGCTAGGTAGTGTAATGTTTATACTAAAACATTGGCTTCTCAATCGAATGAAAACTGCTTCAAAGTTTGCACAATTTCATTGCATCCACATTGCCTCAGGTCACTCGGTTGTATAAATGATGACCTGACTGTGTGCAGGACGTGATTGCGTGCACCACAGACATGAACTTCTTCCTGTGGCCGAGGAAGGACATAGAGCGCATGGAGTGTCTTCTTTTCTCTCGCTGGAAGGGCGAAGAGAACAGCATCTTCAAGCCGCTTGAGGTGAGTGTGTATGTGCACTTGTCCTTACTTAAGAATTCTAATTAGTGTCCTAGTGTAAACCGATGTATGATAACTATAAATAAAAACATACATGGAATCAATTTGCCTTATAATATAACACAAAATTATATAACACAAAATGCAAACTACTATAAATTCTGTATGAAGTATATTTTGGTTACTAATGTGGGAAGTGAGAGTTTGCTGCAAAAATGGTTAAACATACTCATCACACAATGCTGTATCATTCAGTATATTGTGGTTTCACAATCAGACATTCTGAATTGGTTTCAATACAGTGTAATTATTTGTTTATGCCATGGTCAAAATATTACATGCGGTAATGACGGAGCTTGTGCTCGTTTCATCAAGGTGAATGAACTGTTGATAACTGCTGCTGATGGTTAGACAGTTTCTTGCTGCAGAAACGATAATGCTAGTGTTATAATTTGACAGCGGTTTAGACAACCATTGGATCTGCAAGCCATGTTACCTGCACCGTGGCCTTGACATGCACGTCACAAACAATCTCAACTACATCCTGCACCTGCCCGATACAGGACCAAAGGTGAGAGAGACACACTTGCAATGTGACCACCCTTTCATCAGTGCTACATGCTTTAAGTCTGATGGAGTCTGTTATCTTGTTAGTTGTATTCGTCATAGTAATGTGACAAGCTGCAACCGTTCACGCTAACTGTCATCGTCATCATTGTGCAGCCGTAGTGTCACGTGGTTGAGCAAAGGCCTCAGTGTGCCGTTTCCAGTTTGCATAATTAGACAAATGACAGCTGGCCTCTCAATCAGTGTTGGTACCACGTACAGATGCAGCAAACTGCTGAATTGCCATAGTATGTTCATCTTATATTCCATTCTGGTTTTGCTGAGTGTATTGTTTTGTGTGGAAATGTGATGAAATACGTATTCAACTAAGTTGTGCAGTATAACAATGCATTCTACTGATTCATTTGAACAGACCTTTTGACTGACTGATACAATTGGGTTAAGGGTAGGGTCAGTGTGACTACAAACATTTGATTGACTACTGTAGGGTGTGGTGGATGACTCATTGACCTTTACTAGAAACCGGACTAGTTATTAGGCAGATTTACTATCCGCCCTTATCTTTACTAGTGTACGGACTAGTGCGTAGTTCTACCCCTGGCAGGTCATTTATTTAGGTGTCTGTAGTGTATATATAAACCCTTTATGGTAAAGCCAGCAACTGTTATGCAATAATCCAAGTGGTGGTGGAGCAGCTGTCTCAAGTAGTTGCTCTCTGCTATTAACATGTGGCTATGCTGTTTTTATAAATGTACGCACAATATAATTATGTAATGTCAAATCTTCATGTGGGTTTGTTGTTATTTTCCAGGTAAACATCGATATGATCGAAAACAGAGTGGTTATGGTGGTCAGACAAAGTTGATTTTCCGTAAAAAGGTTTGTCTTCAACTTGTTGTTTACAACTAGGTATGTTCCCGTTAACATAGCTGGGCGAGAGGATTGGATGTCAGTTGGTCTCTGTGTTGACTGAAATATTCAAATGTAATTTTTAAACATTTTCTCATAATGTAGACTAATGGATCATCTATAGGCGATGTACTTGTATAAAATAAAAAATTGCCCATCTATGGGCGATGTACTTGTATAAAATAAAAAATGGCCCATTCTCCCATTGATGCTGGTGATTAGTCACTGCACTGTGACCCAGTTTGTAGATGACAACAGTACAGTTGACGCAACACCAGACATGTAAAAACATATCCATCGTCTACTCACAAGTAAACATACTGTAATGTTTCCCCCTTATCTGTGCTAGGTTGTTTTTTATATTATTTTTACGTTTTCCCTTCCAGAATCCTGCACACTAGTTCTGTCTTCTTTCTGTAGTACATTGCCATATGTATTTTGTTGCCAGGCAAAGACAACAAAGAAGATCGTGTTGAAGATGGAGTGTACGGAATGCAAATACAGGAAGCAGCTGGCCATCAAGCGGTATAAGCCCTTCGAGTTGGGAGGAGACAAGAAGAAGAAGGTTTGTGTTTCTATTCCTCGGTCCGTATTCCTCTTTTCTCTGATAGTATTTGTTGACAACAAAACATGACCGAGAATGACAAAATGCAATGTCTGAAATATTCCTGTGCATGATGAGATATACGTGTAATATTTTCTCACAGATTAAAAAAATTGTACCAGGTAATAATGAATGGGTTTACTTGATATCACCTTGTAACGTTGGTGTCACTTCGTAACATAATATTATATGTTGCTATGTATATTAATACAAAGGCAATCAATATTATTATTATTATAACTGAGCCTGATCTTTTTTTACTTTTATAGTAAGCTGAGTGTAATACAGGTTTTTCTGACATTTTGCATATACCTCATGACCAGCGTAAAATTGCAAACAAGCATGACAATAAAGTGTAGATGGGTCCCCAATCAGTTTTATGGGCACATAAACTGGGTAATTGTATATTGTCTAACAAAAACGGCTCTGAACGGCTTTCATCTGTAAAACATATTATCATCTCACAAAGATGTTTTATAATAACGATATAATATGCTTTTTTCTGTGTGTTTCAGGGCCAGATGATCCAGTTCTAATCGGTTCCCTGCTGAGTGTACATTCTAACAATAAATCATCTGTACCCTTGTCAGAAGTCTGTTGTTTTGTACTCTATAATGGATGAGAACACATCATTTATAACAGCCAAGGGACTGTTTCAAGAAAGTTCTTATGAGCTTGTAGGCATAATGTTATGCCTTAAAATCAATTTTGCTACTCCGTGAGTACTGGTCACTATCAGTAGTTATGGAATTACAGTGTAGTGTTCTTGGTAAATCAGCATCCTGCAAAAGCTTACAATTACAGATTCTGCTTAATATTTTGAATTTCCTTACAAGTTCATATCTTTGTTAAACAGTCCCTACAAGTGTCATTAAAAGGCTTCTTGTTTCAAAGGCCTTATTGAATAGTGTATAATTACCAGTGTGCCTTAGTTATTACAGCAGGTAGGAACGTGACATCGAGTACTGTAAATAGTTGAAATCAATAGAGACACTGGATGCATTATTTCTTGGAATACAAGACGTTTAACTGTATCTCCACATCGATCTACATGGTGTGTGTGTGTGTGTGTGTGTGTGTGTGTGTGTGTGTGTGTGTGTGTGTGTGTGTGTGTGTGTGTGTGTGTGTGTGTGTGTGTGTGTGTGTGTGTGTGTGTGTGTGTGTGTGTGTGTGTGTGTGTGTGTGTGTGTGTGTGTGTGTGTGTGTGTGTGTGTGTGTGTGTGTGTGTGTGTGTGTGTGTGTGTGTGTGTGTGTGTGTGTGTGTGTGTGTGTGTGTGTGTGTGTGTGTGTGTGTGTGTGTGTGTGTGTGTGTGTGTGTGTGTGTGTGTGTGTGTGTGTGTGTGTGTGTGTGTGTGTGTGTGTGTGTGTGTGTGTGTGTGTGTGTGTGTGTGTGTGTTGGAACTATTCGTTTGGTTACGGACAGATAGCTCATGTTTGCATATACGGTATTTGCACAAATTGAATCAAATAGTCTAAGTGCTATACTATAGATTAAGAAAGTATGTTTAAATTGGCAAATTTTGATTCGTGTTCGACTGGCGGGCTGGGCCGGCCAGTATATATGTCATTCACACAACACAGATGGGAAATACGCCCACATTTGTAGCCTTGTTTTATTTTACTTGTCAATTTCTTTTTTTTTAAACAAATATGGCATTGTACGAAGACAAAAAGGGAAGCAAAAGAAAATTGTGTTGTCTTTTACACATAAGCGCGCTTTTAGTGGCTTAAGGCACTTTACAAACATATGCACATCCACACAAAACGACATCCTAAAAAATAAACGCGTAACCGTACGTTCATATTTCCATTTATAGACAATAACAACTGATAAAATGCTATTTAGTGTACCATATGGACATATTGGAACGTAGGGAGCCCAGCAACATTTAGAGGAGAGGTTGCTTGTTTTAGTGTAAATCAGGAATTACGGAGATCTCCGTAATTCCCAATTGTTTATCCACAGCTCTTCAGGTTCAAACCTGAAGAGCTATGGATACAAAACGAACGTCGGGAGAAATCTAGCGGGACAAGGGGGAAGAATGACACTGATCGAAGCTCCCTATATTACCGCTTCTGTAATATATCTAGTAGACACAGCGGCAAAAAAACAAGTTACACACACGCGCGCGCACACACACACGCACACACTAACGCGAATGTAGACGCACACAGTCACACACACACACTCCGTTGTGATGGAAGCCATGTATTGTATGTAGTCTACAGCTAGCTAGGGGGTGGTGTTAGTTCAAATATTATAGGTACCCCCTCCAAAAGATGGAGATGATCTTTCTGAGCGCGGAAATAGCCGTCATTCGTCTTCTGGTCCATCCTAACCCTCATGTACCCCTTGAAACTAAGACCCACTCTAAAAAGCATTTATATTATTTGTACTCTAGAACAGACATGTCGTTTTATACAATAAACAATGTGTAGACGTATCAGTGACATATTACTGCCTTAAACATTTACAATATGTGCTACCCCGCTACAGTGATCTTACGTAAAGTGGCGCCTCTTTGGGACCACTTCGGAAATATGGCGCCACCTAGCGGAGTAAAATGAGACAACACTAAAGCGAGAAATATCAAACTTCAGAATATTTCTAATTCTGGATATGGAACCGCAGAATAGGTGACGCATTTTATGTTGCAGGTTCATCTTATTTGCCATGCACAACAAGAAAATTAGGAAATTACAGCTATTGTATGTTTTATATGAGAAATTTATTATATGCGAACAGATTTTTTTTGTTTATGTGGGCGATATTGGGGCGTACTTGCTGTAGCACTATATAGTCTATATACTAGCCAGTGACATACTGCAGAATTGTGGCAGCTAATGGAGCTATGATATATGTGTTTAAGCTCAGTTTTAGGCCATAAGCTGCATTGTACCTTGTAAAGATAGGAACTGTCATTTTACAAACTTTTTTAAAGTTTTAATTTCGATGAATATAGTCAAAATGGATATCACATTTGTTGGTGAGAATAAACACTGAGTTATTAACCTTTAATATTCAAATGTAATTCTTAAACATTTTCTCATAATGTAGACTAATCGATCATCTATAGGCGATGTACTTGTATAAAATAAAAAATGGCCCATCTATGGGCGATGTACTTGTATAAAATAAAAAATGGCCCATTCTCCCAGTTATGCTGGTGATTAGTCACTGCACTGTGACCCAGTTTGTAGATGACAACAGTACAGTTGACGCAACACCAGACATGTAAAAACATATCCATCTTCTACTCACAAGTAAACATACTGTAATGTTTCCCCCTTGTCTGTGCTAGGTTGTTTTTTTATATTATGTCTACCTTATCCCTTCTAGAATCCTGCACACTAGTTCTGTCTTCTTTCTGTAGTACATTGCCATATGTATTTTGTTGCCAGGCAAAGACAACAAAGAAGATCGTGTTGAAGATGGAGTGTACGGAATGCAAATACAGGAAGCAGCTGGCCATCAAGCGGTGTAAGCCCTTCGAGTTGGGAGGAGACAAGAAGAAGAAGGTTTGTGT
Source organism: Ridgeia piscesae (assembly GCA_025642075.2). NCBI lineage: Eukaryota > Metazoa > Annelida > Polychaeta > Sabellida > Siboglinidae > Ridgeia > Ridgeia piscesae. Next base: position 291,118 of record JAODUO010000583.1, read on the forward strand.
TTCTATTCCTCGGTCCGTATTCCTCTTCTCTCTGATAGTATCTGTTGACAACGAAACATGACCGAGAATGACAAAATGCAATGTCTGAAATCTTCCTGTGCATGATGAGATATACGTGTAATATTTTCTCACAGATTAAAAAAATTGTACCAGGTAATAATGAATGGGTTTACTTGATATCACCTTGTAACGTTGGTGTCACTTCGTAACATAATATTATATGTTGCTATGTATATTAATACAAAGGCAATCAATATTATTATTATTATAACTGAGCCTGATCTTTTTTTACTTGTATGGGAAGCTGAGTGTAATACAGGTTTTTCTGACATTTTGCATATACCTCATGACCAGCGTAAAATTGCAAACAAGCATGACAATAAAGTGTAGATGGGTCCCCAATCAGTTTTATGGGCACATAAACTGGGTAATTGTATATTGTCTAACAAAAACGGCTCTGAACGGCTTTCATCTGTAAAACATATTTTCATCTCACAAAGATGTTTTATAATAACGATATAATATGCTTTTTTCTGTGTGTTTCAGGGCCAGATGATCCAGTTCTAATCGGTTCCCTGCTGAGTGTACATTCTAACAATAAATCATCTGTACCCTTGTCAGAAGTCTGTTGTTTTGTACTCTATAATGGATGAGAACACATCATTTATAACAGCCAAGGGACTGTTTCAAGAAAGTTCTTATGAGCTTGTAGGCATAATGTTATGCTTTAAAATCAATTTTGCTACTCCGTGAGTACTGGTCACTATCAGTAGTTATGGAATTACAGTGTAGTGTTCTTGGTAAATCAGCATCCTGCAAAAGCTTACAATTACAGATTCTGCTTAATATTTTGAATTTCCTTACAAGTTCATATCTTTGTTAAACAGTCCCTACAAGTGTCATTAAAAGGCTTCTTGTTTCAAAGGCCTTATTGAATAGTGTATAATTACCAGTGTGCCTTAGTTATTACAGCAGGTAGGAACGTGACATCGAGTACTGTAAATAGTTGAAATCAATAGAGACACTGGATGCATTATTTCTTGGAATACAAGACGTTTAACTGTATCTCCACATCGATCTACATGGTGTGTGTGTGTGTGTGTGTGTGTGTGTGTGTGTGTGTGTGTGTGTGTGTGTGTGTGTGTGTGTGTGTGTGTGTTTTTAGTGGTGTGTGTGTGTGTGTGTGTGTGTGTGTGTGTGTGTGTGTGTGTGTGTGTGTGTGTGTGTGTGTGTGTGTGTGTGTGTGTGTGTGTTTGTGTGTGTGTGTGTGTGGAACTATTCGTTTGGTTACGGACAGATAGCTCATGTTTGCATATACGGTATTTGCACAAATTGAATCAAATAGTCTAAGTGCTATACTATAGATTAAGAAAGTATGTTTAAATTGGCAAATTTTGATTCGTGTTCGACTGGCGGGCTGGGCCGGCCAGTATAATATATGTCATTCACACAACACAGATGGGAAATACGCCCACATTTGTAGCCTTGTTTTATTTTACTTGTCAATTTCTTTTTTTTTAAACAAATATGGCATTGTACGAAGACAAAAAGGGAAGCAAAAGAAAATTGTGTTGTCTTTTACACATAAGCGCGCTTTTAGTGGCTTAAGGCGCTTTACAAACATATGCACATCCACACAAAACGACATCCTAAAAAATAAACGCGTAACCGTACGTTCATATTTCCATTTATAGACAATAACAACTGATAAAATGCTATTTAGTGTACCATATGGACATATTGGAACGTAGGGAGCCCAGCAACATTTAGAGGAGAGGTTGCTTGTTTTAGTGTAAATCAGGAATTACGGAGATCTCCGTAATTCCCAATTGTTTATCCACAGCTCTTCAGGTTCAAACCTGAAGAGCTATGGATACAAAACGAACGTCGGGAGAAATCTAGCGGGACACGGGGGAAGAATGACACTGATCGAAGCTCCCTATATTACCGCTTCTGTAATATATCTAGTAGACACAGCGGCAAAAAAAACAAGTTACACACACGCGCGCGCACACACACACGCACACACAAACGCGAATGTAGACGCACACAGTCACACACACACACTCCGTTGTGATGGAAGCCATGTATTGTATGTAGTCTACAGCTAGGGGGTGGTGTTAGTTCAAATATTATAGGGACCCCCTCCAAAAGATGGAGATGGTCTTTCTGAGCGCGGAAATAGCCGTCATTCGTCTTCTGGTCCATCCTAACCCTCATGTACCCCTTGAAACTAAGACCCACTCTAAAAAGCATTTATATTATTTGTACTCTAGAACAGACATGTCGTTTTATACAATAAACAATGTGTAGACGTATCAGTGACATATTACTGCCTTAAACATTTATAATATTATGTGCTACCCCGCTACAGTGATCTTACGTAAAGTGGCGCCTCTTTGGGACCACTTCGGAAATATGGCGCCACCTAGCGGAGTAAAATGAGACAACACTAAAGCGAGAAATATCAAACTTCAGAATATTTCTAATTCTGGATATGGAACCGCAGAATAGGTGACGCATTTTATGTTGCAGGTTCATCTTATTTGCCATGCACAACAAGAAAATTAGGAAATTACAGCTATTGTATGTTTTATATGAGAAATTTATTATATGCGAACAGATTTTTTTTGTTTATGTGGGCGATATTGGGGCGTACTTGCTGTAGCACTATATAGTCTATATACTAGCCAGTGACATACTGCAGAATTGTGGCAGCTAATGGAGCTATGATATATGTGTTTAAGCTCAGTTTTAGGCCATAAGCTGCATTGTACCTTGTAAAGATAGGAACTGTCATTTTACAAACTTTTTTAAAGTTTTAATTTCGATGAATATAGTCAAAATGGATATCACATTTGTTGGTGAGAATAAACACTGAGTTATTAACCTTTAAAAATTGTAGTATTTGCATCAGAATTATAGCAAAGTAATAATTATTATTATTTAATAAACCAGTAATTTGTATTATAAACACATGACAACAAAACCATAATAATAATTCTTCTAGCAATAATCTTCATACTTCATTCAATAGTCATCAGACATCATTCAATAGTCATCAGACACCATTCAATAGTCATCAGACATCATTCAATAGTCATCAGACATCATTCAATAGTTATCAGAGACACCATTCAATGGTCATCAGACATCATTCAATAGTCATCAGACACCATTCAATAGTGATCAGACATCATTCAATTGTCATCAGACATCATTCAATAGTCATCAGACACCATTCAATAGTGATCATACATCATTCAATAGTCATCAGACATCATTCAATAGTCATCAGACATCATTCAATAGTCTTCAGACACCAATCAATAGTCATCAGACATCATTCAATAGTCATCAGACATCATTCAATAGTCTTCAGACACCAATCGATAGTCATCAGACATCATTCAATAGTCATCAGACTCCATTCAATAATTAACAGACATCATTCAATAGTCATCAGACACTTTTCAATGGTAATTAGACATCATTCAATAGTCATCAGACACCATTCAATGGTAATCAGACACCATCTAATAGTCATCAGACATTATTCAATAGTCTTCAGACACCATTCAATAGTCATCAGACACTTTTCAATGGTAATTAGACATCATTCAATAGTCATCAGACACCATTCAATGGTAATCAGACACCATCTAATAGTCATCAGACATTATTCAATAGTCTTCAGACACCATTCAATAGTCATCAGACATCATTCAATAGTCATCAGACATCAATCGATAGTCATCAGACTCCATTAAATTGTCATCAGATGTCATTCAATAGTCATCACACACCATTCAATAATCATCAGACATCATTCAACAGTCATCAGACATCATTCAATAGTCATCAGAGAACATTCAATAATCTTCAGACTTCATTCAATAGTCATCAGACATCATTCAATAGTCATCAGACATTATTCAATTGTCTTCAAACATCATTCAGTAGTCATCAGACATCGTTCAATAGTCATCAGACACCATTCAATAATCATCAGACATCATTCAATAGTCATCAGACATCATTCAATAGTCATCAGACATCATTCAATAGTCATCAGACACCATTCAATAGTGATCAGACATCATTCAGTTGTCATCAGACATCATTCAGTAGTCACCAGTCACCATTCAATAATCATCAGACATCATTCAATACTCATCAGACATCGTTCAATAGTCATCAGACACCATTCAATAGTCATCAGACACCATTCAATTGTGATCAGACATCATTCAATTGTCATCAGACATCATTCAATAGTCATCAGACATCATTCAATAGTCATCAGACACCATTCAATAGTCATCAGACATCACTGAATTGTCATCAGACATCATTCAATTGTCATCAGACATCATTCAATAGTCATCAGACACCATTCAATAGTAATCAGACACCATTCAATAATAATCAGACACCATTCAATAGTCATCAGACACAATTCAATGGTCATCAGACACCATTCAAAGGTCATCAGACACCATTCAATAGTCATCAGACACAATTCAATAGTCATCAGACATCATTCAATAGTCATCAGACACCATTCAATAGTCATCAGACATCATTCAATAGTCATCAGACACCATTCAATAGTCATCAGACACCATTCAATAGTCATCAGACACCATTCAATTGTCATCAGACACCATTCAATAGTCATCAGACACCATTCAATAGTCATCAGACACAATTCAATAGTCATCAGACATCATTCAATAGTCATCAGACACCATTCAATAGTCATCAGACACCATTCAATAGTCATCAGACATCATTCAATAGTCATCAGACACCATTCAATAGTCATCAGACACCATTCAATGGTCATCAGACACCATTCAATAGTCATCAGACACCATTCAATAGTCATCAGACACAATTCAATAGTCATCAGACATCATTCAATAGTCATCAGACACCATTCAATAGTCATCAGACATCATTCAATAGTCATCAGACATCATTCAATAGTCATCAGACACCATTCAATAGTCATCAGACACCATTCAATGGTCATCAGACACCATTCAAAGGTCATCAGACACCATTCAATAGTCATCAGACACCATTCAATAGTCATCAGGCATCATTCAAAGGTCATCAGACACCATTCAATAGTCATCAGACACCATTCAAAGGTCATCAGACACCATTCAATAGTCATCAGACACCATTCAATAGTCATCAGACACCATTCAAAGGTCATCAGACACCATTCAATAGTCATCAGACACCATTCAATGGTCATCAGACACCATTCAATAGTCATCAGGCATCATTCAATAGTCATCAGACTCAGACTGAATATTTAGTGGCGTAAGATCAAGTTGCGCGTCGAAACTTTATATCTGAGTTTATTAATTTTACTACTAGATTTGTGTAGGGATTTTTAAGAGAGAGGGGAGTGATCAGTCTCGCTAAATGCCCGCAATTTGTTTCTGAACTGGAAAAGTGGGGGAACATTTCCCATGCTCTCCCCTTCGGGCTGAAAAGTGGGGTGTTGCGTCCCCCTCGTCCCCCACCGATCAACGCCCATGCATTCATCATAGCTTTGCGTTTTGGCAAAGGACAAATTAATAAGCGTACGTAATTAGGTCAATTCTACGTCAATTTAGTTAAGTGAATGCTAAATTGGTCTCATATAACTGGCCATAAGCTGCATGAACTAGTCGATCTAAGAACCATTGATACTTTAAGTTCCTGCACGTTTTTGGTGAGAAAGTAATTAGTGGCGGGAAAGTGAAGGGAAAGACGCGTAGGTCTACATGAGTCAGGTGCATTTCTATTTTCATGAACGAAAATACTAAATACTTATTGCATGTGACCCAACATATCAAAATAATAATAATAACTTCTTATGCGCCAATATCCTCGAAAATCAAGCTCAGTGGCGCGACAAAACCAAGGGGTTAAGCAATTGCGTAAACGTAGAACAGTGCGTGAGTCGTTGATGGATGGACGAAGGTTCTAGGAAGCTAAGGAGGATAGGCAGCATTAAAGAGATATGTTTTTAGACGTCGGCGGAAGGAAACTATATTACCTTCCGACTTGACACTGACAGGAAGCGAATTCCACAAAGTTGGTGCAGCAACCGAGAAAGCTCGGGTCCCGGCTTTCGTCTTAACCCGAGGAATGTAAAGTGGGTTACTACTGGTTGAGCGTAGCTCCCTGGAATTCCTTGCTGGAGTTAGCATTGAGTTTAGATATGTTGGTTGTTCAGATGCGAGTGCTTGATAGGATATTGTGCAAATCTTGAAAATAATGCGATAATGCACAGGGAGCCAGTGCAATGATTTTAGAAGCGGCACCGAGCTAGAAAAACGAGGAGAACGGGTAACTACCCTTGCCAAGCAGTTCTGGACACGTTGAAGTCTTGCAATATCCTTGTTCGCAGTATTGTAAAGGAGGGAATTGCAGTAGTCAAGTCTGCTGCTTACTAGAGCTGTCGCGATGGTTTTAGCAACAGAAAGTGATAAAAATTTGCGAATACGACGAAGATCACGGATATGGTAGAAACAGCAACGGCATGTTTTTGATATGTGCTGTTTGAAATTGAAGCTTTCGTCAAAGTTAACTCCGAGATTTGAAACGGAGGGGGCTGGTGTAACACTCTGATTTAGGATATGTGTCGGGGGAAAAGCCGTCGAGTTTTGCACGCTGCGTTACGGTACCAATGATGATAAATTCGGTCTTGTTTGCATTTAACTTTAGTTTACTATTTTTCATCCAAAGGGAGACATCTTGGAGACAATCCCTGAGCTGGTTTAAGGAGCGGCAAGCATCTGGTGTAGTCAACGAAATGTAGATTTGGGTGTCATCGGCATAAAGGTGATGATCTAAGTTGTGACCTTGGATAACAGAGCTTAAAGGTGTTGTGTATAAAGTGAAAAGCAAAGGCCCCAAAACAGAACCCTGTGGGACACCACATGACGTGGGCAACATGTCTGAAAAGCAGTTACCTATTTTAATGGCTTGCTGTCTGTCAGTAAGATATGAAGTAAACCAGCTCAGGGCTGTGCCAGATATGCCGTACCATGTTGATAGACGTGTAATGAGAATAGTTTGGTCGATGGTGTCGAAAGCGGCGGATAGGTCAAGCAGGGTCAGGGCGGTAACTTTTCCATTGTCGATGTTGAGGTTAATGTCATTGTGTACTTTTAAAAGAGCAGTTTCTGTAGAATGAAATTGTTTATATGCAGACTGCGACACATTGGATAGACCATTTTGTAGATGTGAGATCTGAGACGATTAGCTACAACCTTTTCAAGTATTTTTGAGATGAAACTTAGGTTGGAAATAGGTCTGTAACTGTTTAATTCTTCTTCAGGCAGAGTTGGTTTCTTAAGAACTGATTAACATGGGCCATTTAAAATCGTCAGGGAAAAAGCCGTAGCATAAAGATGCATTTATGATATCTGTTATTGGTTTAATTAATACGTCAAGGCATGCTTTCAGTAGTATGGTGGGGATTGGATCAAGGTCACACGATTTACTTGGGGATGACATGATGATTTTTCTCACTTCAGTAGTTGTAGCTGGTTCAAACGATGCAAGTTGAAAATTTAGTTGTGGAAAGTCTGCATGAACCGTTTGCGGAGTATGACCTGTGAAAGTTGATTATATAACGCTAATTTTGTCTTTAAAATGACTCGAAAAAGAGTTACACAATGACTTGATTGATGCATGAGTTGGTAGAGAAGGAGCAGGCCGCCTGTGTAAGATTTTATTGATGCATTCCCATAGCTGTTTTGGCGTAGCAGAATTTGTTGATACCATGTTCTCATAATAATGCGACTTTGCTTTTGACATTTCTCGGTTGCATTGATGACATTGCCGGGTATAGCGTGATCTGTCTAAAGATGAACGAGATTTTCGCCACACACGTTCCAAATAACGACGGCGCTGTTTAGATTTGATTATTTCCGGGGTCATCCAGGTAGCTGGCGGTTTTTGCGACACAGATTTAGTTTTAATGGGTGCATGTTTGTCAAGCAATGTTTTAAGTATTTGATGGTACTGTTTGTACAATTCTGATAAATGTTCTCTGGGATGTGTGACGAGGTTGGACGTGGTGATATCAGCCATAAATGCTGCAATGTTGATACTGTGAAAGGCTCTGTAAAACACATTATGTTTGGACACGGCAGGGGCTGTACGAACTTTAAGATTAGCAATTACTGTATTATGGTCAGACAAGCCATCTACAACTGTGGGTGTCTGGATGTTTTTGCAAGAGGAGCGAGTTATTAAGATGTCGAGCCAATGGCCATGTATGTGTGTTGGGAAATTTACATGTTGTGTTGTGTCAAATGATGCTAGAATGTCATTAAATGTAGTAGTTGTTGCAGATGGTGTGTCCAAATGAAGATTAAAGTCGCCAACAATATAAAAATCTGAGTGTATGGTTACAACATTTTCCAAAAGATCCTGGAACTGTTCAAAGAAATTAGCTGGATGACCTGGAGGGCGATAAATGCAAATGAAATGACCAGAGAAACACGAATTTGATATGTTCAGACACATTGACTCAAAGGTGGTATAGTTAGGGCTAGGCTGAAGGTTTACTTTAAACTGTTTTGAAACAAGAAAACCAACACCACCACCTCGACCAACTGGTCGTGGTTTATGGTGGAAGACGTAACCGGGATGCGAAATGTCGGCAATACATGAGGCTGTGTCATGGGGTCTGAGCCAGGTCTCAGTGACAGCAAGGATATCAATTGTTTTCGAAATTATAAGATCAGTGAGAGAGGCAGTTTTATCACGAATGGAACGAATGTTAGTGGTGGCCAGGCGAATGTTGTGCCTGACCACCGGTCCAGGATTTAGATTTACATCACCAGCTAGCAGCAGGATCAATGACAATTTAAATGTTGGCGTGGAACGGGGGATTGGCAGTAATTTTCGGTTGAAACAAAGATTAAGGCATGGCAGACTATGTAGATATGTTAAGGATTCTTGTGTGCTTATATATTTTGAGGGCGTTGAGATGACATCTGACCAGTGCGCTAGTTTGCTACACAAGGTAAAATCATGGCTTCTAGAAGCTGCAGAACAGCATAACAGTAAAACACTGAATAAGAACAGTGGTGACATTTGACAAAATCTGCTCAAGTTGTAAAATTAGTGTATCATAAAATAGTAAGAGCTTGAGAACAATCAGATGTTATAAAATAGTGTAAATGTCCCAATGCGCTGTATGGGTCAACAGCACTAAAACTTAATACAATTATAAATAAATAGATGAGAGGTCACACTGATTATAAAATTGTGTTGACCTTAAATCAGCCTACTTCTCAAATATAAAACAATATTATATATATAACCAGTTGTTAAATAAAAATGATATGTATATAAAATAAAGCATTGAAAAATATCACATAGACATAATCAAGTTGATACAATAATCTATTTAAAAGGGGTAAATACAGACCGTTTAATTCTTCGCGCTCAGCAAGCCTGTGCGATGTAATAAGACGTTTAGTGCCCGTGCAAATGAAATGTTCAGAGGTCTTCACCCCCAGGGCGATTCTGGGTATAAAGAAAAACGTCTTGAAAAGGCCTGTTAGTCAACAGTTTATAAGGTTTACCCTGTCTTTGTATGGTGACTGTACTGGCGCGAAAAATTAAATCGGGCTGTATTATCGCCCACAATGTTATAAACGTACAATTTCGGCGGCGTAACTGGTATAATTTACAAGAGTGCCTGCATATCCAAATAAAGTAGAGTGTTGGTCTTTAAGCTGCATCAATGTCAAACACAGAAATGCAGAATTTTGGATTACAAATGTATAATTTGAAAGGAGCAGTGAAAATAAACATGTACCACCTTACGCCACCTAGCGACCAACTCAAGAAATTGATTATAAAAATTATATAATATTTGTGTGTGGGTGTGAGTGCGCGCGCGTATGTGTGTGAATAGAGAGAGATAATTAAAATGTGTGAATACTTGGGAATACTAGTAAATACTTTTGAATACTTGGCAATATGTATGAATACATGGGAATAGTTGGGGGTACTTGTGAATTCTTGTGAATACTTGAAAAACATTGGGAGAACTTGTGAATACTTGGGAATTCTTGTGAATACTTTCACCTTTTTGGGAGTACCAGGTACTTGTGAACTAGATGCAGGGAGTGTATTTTGTTAGTCGTTAGTCGAATCCCAACACGATAATATGCCAAATGTATACACCGTGATAGTTGTTTCATGAAATAAATAATCAAACACACATATTCAAGGGATGATCGTTTACTTTGTTGGAAGATTTCGTGGTGTCGACTCACCGAGTCTGACAGTGGTTGTATTTCCAACCAAAAATAGCAGGTATGCAAACCCGCCCAACATTGCGGTAAATAATTCTAACCAAGCACAAGATAGACTACGAAAACAGAATGTTGAACGCATAAATTAGTATAACTAATAATTCCACGTATATACTGGAGGTGTGAAATGTCATTTGTTTAAAAACATTCATTTATATGTCTGTTATGGTGAAATATTATTATAACTTAGATTAGTGTGCACTGAATCGAGAAATTGTGATGCTAGTTATATATTTGTGTCACTGGGTTTGCAAAACTGATCAAAGTCTGGCAATGTAATATGATAAGTATTATCTATCATCATTGGATAAGTAAGAGTGGTATAATACGGAAGCTATGTACATATAGTTTCCAGTCAGCATAGTATAGTCGCTTATATGAATGTAATATTTCGGAATAAAGTTATTGAACTGAATAGTATCATAACAAATATTGGTGTCAAATTCCGTTTCTAAATTTGTCAGTCAACAAATACAACACACTTATTTTTCGAATAAAATGGCAGAAGTAGTGGTATGTACGGGTATGTCTTATACTTACAAAAAGATTTCTTTTATTGCTGGGCTGAGCGATAACATGGTGTATCGGTAAGTCACATATAGCAAGCGACAATTTAAAACTACTGAGCAGTTTCAAATAGGCGCAACAAATACCTTGCGCTGTTTAAACATCTACGTTGTACTGCTCAATTAAGAAGTCTAAATTTACAAACATCTGTTATAGGAGACATTTCCTAAACCTTCTGAAACAAGACTGATTGTACGATATTTGTGTCGTACGCCGCTTGATTTCCCCAGTAATCCATATTATGATTTAACTCAGTAAATAACATATTTTCTACACTACATTTTGTACAATATTATACAATGATAAATAAAAAATAACTAAATACTGTTTTAATAAACAAAATATAATATATGCATATACCGCTCAATCTCAAATGTGTCAATGACAACACTGAGCGCTGTATATTGGTTTCTTTGTCGTCTGATCTTTGTGCGATACAATGTATCAGCGCCACCTACCGGTCTCACAAAACGCAACGGACCGGAAGTCGTCGAGTCTGCGTAGACAATGTCATCGCCACCTGTCATTGGTCGCATTATGACGTGCGTAACTCACACACAACTCGTTTCACGCATGGCCGTGTAGGTTTACATCTTAATCACGATGCCTTAACCTTCATGTGAACAATTGAAACGTTCGTGACCAGCCAACGTGTAATAGGATGTAGCGACACAGTCGTTTTGACGCGTGAGATGTCGAGAAGATGTACATGTTGTTGTGTAGAAAAATAAGTAGCATTTTGCGTCGTGTTCGTCAATACCGTTCACTGGCCGGATTGCCTGCGTCGTCGACAGGCTACCTTTGCCGGGAAGCGCCTCGTTGCTAGTCCGATTCGACCTGAGTAGCGTCTCCCGTGTCGTTCTATGTATCACACCGCGTGCTTCGTCTGTTGTAGCGTGACCGGCTTTAGTGATTCACGTACGTATTGAGTGCTCCTGTCGCATCCATGGCGAATGCCGTGCCTATGCCGCCCGCAAACATTGCAGGGACAGCGACGATCGAAAGCCAGTAGAGGAGGGCCATCCCTGAGAGTCCGTGGCCGCTGCAAGAGAGAGGGAGACAGTGGTGGCGTGAAAACATCGCAGAGTCATCCGATTCGTACGTGGGTCAAACTCGACTTTACATTTGAGTTAAAGAAGTGACATATGAATAACATTACTATTACTTACATAATTCACATAGACATTGATTCATTTAACAAGCGACAATTTATAATCACTGATTAGTTTTCAAACAGACGCAATAAATAACTTGTGCTTCACACCCGCTTGCACAACCGTACGCACACACGCACGCACGCCCACAGGCACACGCACACACGCACGCAAGCACGCACACACACACACACACACACACACACACACACACACACACACACCCAGGACCTTTTTGACCTGGTAACGTATTTTCGCACATTTGGGATGCATTTAATTACAAATAAAATGACCACCGTTCTTCAAGAAAACAAAAACCGCCTTCTGTTAGTTTCTAGGATGTAATACACCTGGCGAACAAGCAACAAACCAGTATGCGTCAGCATACAATATTGACGATGATATACTATGCGCGCGCATACACACCTCGTACACCCGGCCGCTAGTCGAGCACCGAAGAGAAGCAGTATTCCACCGGTAATAGCCGTCGCTATGGTAACCCCTTTCTCATCCCCGATCGAGTTTGATGACATTGCACTCAGTGACGCTCCGATGACCGTGGCTAGTACGTAGGACACCTGAAGGTAAAGATATAGTCCGTGAGTTCACGTCACAACGCATCGACAGCGCTACGTAGAATCACCTCCTCTGTTCACAGTGCCGTGTCCGCTGCAGCTAAATCTACGCCGTCTGTGGCCGGGGGAAGGTGTCATGTAACATCAGCCACATCTGACCGTAGGACCGCGATGTGTTCGATCACCACATGCCGACGATAGACATTAAACGTGAGATTGGTTTACCCGGGAGTTCCTACCAAAGGTGTTTCGGTTAGCGTCATGCATGCGTGTATTTTTTGCAAACGAACTATTGTTTAATTTCAATCGCCACCCGGCGAATGGAACATTACCGAAATTACAATTCGATTTTGTTGCGATATTGAGATCAGATGACCGATGGTGGTAGCACCATTAAAGTAGTAGTAGTAGTAGTAGTAGTAGTAGTAGTAGTAGTAGTAGTAGTAGTAGTAGTAGTAATAGTAGTAGTAGTAGTAGTAGTAGTAGTAGTAGTTGTTGTTGTGATCGTCGAAGTCGTCGTCATCGTGTATTGTGTATCATGACTCGAGGAAGAGGATAATATTAAACCGGTTTAATATGTTGAGACCATCGCTCCCAGAGGGCGCAGTGTATGCCCTACAGGCCTTCGCTTCATTACAATCACTCTGCTGCGCCGTTATCAAACAATGTCTCACATCACATAGTAACGTATGAATGCTGTACTCTAGAAATAATCCATTCCACGCACCTGCCACCAGTTTCCAATGCCGCACCTGGCGTTGGCCATGTAGGGAAACCGTTCCTGCAGCCGCTTCGTTACGACCCACTGAGACACGATGGTCACGTAGGCCGAGCTGCCGCCTAGCGTGTCACCGACGGAGATTATAATGAACAGTTGCAGCAGGCCGACGATCACACCTGAAAGGGGAAACAACTTGTGTAGTTAGACCCTACGGATGGGTGGATGGATGAGTGGGTGGGTGAGTGCGTGCGTGAGAGCGTGCGTGCGTGCGTGCGGCGGACGGGAAGGAGTCGGGTGGATGGAAGAGTGGAGAGGTGGGAGGATGGACGCGCGCCCGCAAGGCTGGGCAACATATGGTTTAGGTATAGAGAGGATGAAAGAGGTGCGCAGTGTGATGATAAAGTGTAATTGGCTATAGAGTTATTCACAATATATATATATATCGTCGATGACGTCACGTCATCAGGGCTGGACATTTACGTAGCTATATGCGTTCTGGCTGAAACCGTGCTGGTGTCCAGTCAACATTATTTAAAAGTAAGTCTACTCTACACGAACGCGTTTGTTTACGTTTAGCCAATACGCTGTAGCGCTTACATGTTTCCGGGCGTTACAAACGACGTTCCGGTTGACGTTTCTGCGCATGCGCGATATATGTAAAATCATCAATGTGCAGCGAAAAGACAAAGCATTTATGGTATACATATTACGGGTTGTTCGTTAGGATGTATATAACCTCTCAGCAAAGTTATTTGTCGCAAATTAACGCTTAACGCGTAAAAATACGGTTATAGGAACACTGCGTCGATTGAGAATTTCAAAAGGACACAACCATGTTGGGGACATACCTGCGACCGAAGGCGGCCAGGACCTCACTGTCATGATGTTGGCTGTGCCCGTCGTGTTGGCATTGAGGTCCTACAACAACGCACACTCTTGTATCGGTTCATTTACTACGCACTAAACAGTTGTCGAATACCGAGAAGGTTAGAATTCGGCCATTATCTGTTTCGACTGAAGAAGCCAGTCATTAAATAACGCTCTTTCCATTTTGCATCACAGGCTCTGTCACAGACAGTGTTTCGTTTGTTTGCATCGTTGTCCTAAGGACGTTTTCCACATTTTAGATTCGAATAAATATTTTAAAACTAATGAATGCAACGACATAGTTAGAGGCACGTATCTAGACGCAAAATGTCGCCCATGTTAGCTACAGCCAAAGTATCATTCAAAACGATACCAGACCTAAGTCAGCGAGGGTTACGACGTTGTCACGTGGTGTACATCGCGTGACACTGTCATGCAATGTTACTACGCAATTTACATCCGGGTACTTACGTGGGGGCTGAGGTCTGTTTCCCAGTTGATGAACCATTCCAATAGAAAAATAGAGATAACAAGCATCACAGCCATCGGCAAGGCGAGTTTATAAAATTTGACGCCTAGCGTTTCACCAACGCTGAAACAGAAACAAATATCACTATAAATTTATCATCGTGGGAATTATGTTTTAAACAATGCCAACAGAAGACCAACAACACTATAACACACGAACGGCTCAACAGCGAGAGCTATTTACAAAACGAAATTCGGTGGCTAAATAAGATATGACAGAACTCATTATTGTTGGACAAGTCGTACGTAACAGTTTTTCCAAGCGTTCCGATAACTACTCCCTTCCCTATCCTTTACGGGAAGCAAGTCAAACGCGTGGCGCGGTTCGTATCGGTCGGGCAAAAAATGGCGATCGGAACATTTGCAGACTGTATAATGCCAAATGGTTCCAAGGAAGTGAGAGAAGGTTTCGTTAACTTACGTTGGTTTCTCTAGTGCTTTCTTCGGCTTTGTGTACTTTACAAGGGGCTGCGCAAATAAACTGTAGAGTAGCGCCCCGACCAGCGTGCCGATCAAAGTATAATCTACAACCAACAATGTGTCACATGTCAGAAAACTGCAATCACAGTAGAAGACAGTTATGGGCAGAAACACGAATGTACGCTCAAGAGAACTCACGCGATACGCGTGCACGCATGCATCACCCAAACATGCACGCACGCACACATGCGCGCGATCGCGTACAAATGCAATCACGATTTCAGATCACGTGATGGACGGGCCGATCAATGAAGCCAACAAACACGTGCACACATCCTTAAATACTAACTGACGTCACTGGCGTTACAATCATACTTGTGCGCAGGTCGAGCTTTGCGTGAGCAAAGATCTTTATAACTACATCACATGTGTGTTTACATTCACTAGTCGGCATGACGTCTACCAAATATATCTTTCCAGCATAAAGATCTCGTTCTTTCCCCTATGTTTGTTACAAATAAAAAAGCAGTTCAATAAAATAGACGACAGAACGTCAGACAGATTGAAATGCACGGCGACAATTTTTAAAACTTGACAGACCTCGACGCTACGCAACCGGTGACGTCACGGGTCCGCTTATTTCTAAGTGAAAAACTTACACGAGTTTTTGCACCCGGAACCCAACTGGATGAGTATCATTCCTGGACACTGCAACACAAAGCCACGTTTGAAATGCCAAGTTACATATGAACACATGACTAAGACGGCTACCGTGATACAATGATAGGCCTATCCATAATATGTTTTTAATCAACGCATCTTATCGTGTGCATATTTACGTCAGGGATATGTGTAATGTAAGTGTACTAACGTGTCCATTTCACGCAACTTTAAAACATGCACAGCATTACTTAATAACACATGAATTGACACAATAATAGCCGAGCGAAGACTTGAATAATAACTAGACAACGAATATTGTCCACTATGTGGCGCCACTATTATAGCTACGGCTCTCTCTCTCTCTCTCTCTCTCTCTCTCTCTCTCTCTCTCTCTCTCTCTCTCTCTCTCTCTCTCTCTCTCTCTCTCTCTCTCTCTCTCTCTCTCTCTCTCTCTCTCCTCTCTCTCTCTCTCTCTCTCTCTCTCTCTCTCTCTCTCTCTCTCTCTCTCTCTCTCTCTCTCTCTCTCTCTCTCTCTCTCTCTCTCTCTCTCTCTCTCTCTCTCTCTCTCTCTCTCTCTCTCTCTCTCTCTCTCTCTCTCTCTCTCTCTCTCTGACTGTTATAACAAGGTCTGCGTTCAAACAGTCATCCATAAACATTTCGCGTTCTAGAGTAAGTCAGCGATCGATTAATTTCTGCTGGCACCAAATCAATTTCAAATCTGACGTCTAGACCGCAGAGAAATATTTATTCGGAGTTCGGTTCCAAAGCGAGATGCAAATGCGACAGCATCGCTATGATTATGCTGGATAAAAAACGAAACAACATCCGGGCACTGCTCTCGAGGATTGCGTCATTCAAGACAATCGTCAAGAGTGCGTACGTGAGGTCGTTCACAGTCAGCCGGGAGTCGGTAAATGTACCGGTGTGGTGGTGGTCCCAGATTCGGCCGGGCCCAGATTCGGCTAAACGCATACTTCGCATGCGCGCGCAAGCGCAGTACCGCTTTTATCTGCTCTGCCGTAGCATTGGTGATATACGCTACGCCCGGACCGAGTTTCCTTAAAATGCATACCGCGCATGAATTTATATTTAAAATTTACGAATAACAATCATATTGGAATACTTGATGGATTATTAACGGAAACTATGTTAGTAACATCGGATAATCCTGGCCCATTGCCGTTGCGGTTCAAGATTCGGCATATTAGTGCCGAATCTGGACCCGGGCAATCTAGGACCACCACTCCCGTTCGCATCGTGAAAATGTGTACTTACGGAGCCGGAAAGTGTCATTCCTACTCCAAGTATGAACGGCCCGACGGTACTCGTGAAGAGGCCCTTGTCTACTAAGCAACACTTGAAGCCGTCGACGGCATCTTTAAACACCCGTTCCGTCGCGGGCACTACTGAGCATAGACTCATGATTATCTGACCTGCAACATGTAAACCACCATTGCTGTAGTTGCGAGCGTTTACCAGTCCAGCGCTATTTGCGGATAGTACAACGTTATAAATATGTAAAGTAAACGAGACATTGTTGTTGACACAACGACACAGTTTGTTTATGTTGTGGTAGTGTGGTGTTTGTGTTGTGGTAGTGTGGTGTTTGTGTTGTGGTAGTGTGGTGTTTGTGTTGTGGTTGTGTGGTGTTTGGTTTTGTTTGGGGTTTGGGGGTTTTTTTTTAGTGTGGTTTGTTTGGGTTGGGGTTTTTTAGTGTGGTGTTTGTGTTGTGGTTGTGTGGTGTTTGTGTTGTGGTAGTGTGGTGTTTGTGTTGTGGTAGTGTGGTGTTTGTGTTGTGGTAGTGTGGTGTTTGTGTTGTGGTAGTGTGGTGTTTGTGTTGTGGTAGTGTGGTGTTTGTGTTGTGGTAGTGTGGTGTTTGTGTTGTGGTAGTGTGGTGCTTGTGTTGTGGTAGTGTGGGTTTGTGTTGTGGTAGTGTGGTGTTTGTGTTGTGGTAGTGTGGTGCGTTTGTGTTGTGGTAGTGTGGTGTTTGTGTTGTGGTAGTGTGGTGTTTGTGTTGTGGTAGTGTGGTGCTTGTGTTGTGGTAGTGTGGTGCGAAAATGTCGCTGCTTGTAGGACACCTTAACTCTCGACTTGGACCAGGATGTGCCAGATTTACTAACACAGACACTTACGATAACAACACAAACCGTAATGGGAATTCTGAATCAATCTTGATCCTACCACGTAGAAGAGTCTCGAAGGAGGTATTATGTGTATATGTTTGTAACGCGCATGAGAGCACTTTTTAATTATTCGGGCGATATATAAGCATTTTACTATTACTATTATTAGTATTATTATTATTTATTTTTATTTTATTTATTTTTATTTAGGACACCACATACCGCAAGAGATATGGCCAGGAACGCGCTGAGCGTTTATTTAATGATATAGAGGACGTTGAACTGTAAACACCACAATGCCTGTGCAAACGTCGGATCTGATCATCGCATTGCCACAGTTACAACACGACTCAGCATGCGTAAGAAAAGGTCGATACCAAGCAAAGTGAAACATGGCAGGAGTGCGCCAAGCAGGGACTGTCCCTTGCGAATACCGCACATTATGTGTAGTACGGACACGTGTTTTAGAGACTAGAATTGAGAAATGAAACAAGCGATATGAACGTTTCATTTCAGCCAACGAATAGAGAGCTGCGACGTAGAAGATTAGTTTTGCCAGTAAGAAACAGAAAAAGAAAATACACTTAAACGATTAATATCAGCTAGAGGAAATCGGAAGAGTCTACCAGCAAAACAGGGTAAAATAGTTGTCCCTTAACTCTCCCGCGCTACCTCCACAGCTCCCATCTTTCACCCTTTTCTTCTTCATCAGCATTTCCCCATCTCTCCCTTCCTTCCCCTCCCCGGCCATCGACCCTATCGCAAATCTCTCTCCCTCTCTGCCCAAACACGAATGCGTATCAGCATACATTCATAACAAATAAAATATCAACCTACCTGATGCAATTGCTGTTAAAAACATCTTCAGCATAATCCACCGTCTAAAGACCATTTGTAATCGTATGGATTCTGGTTCGAACACTGCAAACAGAAAACAAACAACGTTATCATTACAGACACGACGTTTCGCATCACCGTTTAACACAGTTTCAGATCATTGCCCCAGACACGGAGGTTGTGACGTATTAGTCGGAAGAGCAGTTCAGCAAATGTACCAATGGAAACCAGTGCTGCTTGCAGCGGCGCGAAGGGCAACTTGATAACAGCTCATTATTTTCATAAGGTAACACTAATACGTTATTGGTAACATGTGAACATAACATTCATGCAGACGAAACAGACCATCGAACATTTTTGCCTGTTGTTTGGTCAATAGATACACAATATTTTGCTAATAACTTCGGCCGTAATCATCCGAGTGATCAGACTTCCTTCTTTCTGTTCGTCTCACCGTTATTTGGGGAGATGGCTACTTGCTGCTAACCACTCACGTACAAATGCATGTAAAACACCTAAAGTCAATCTTGTCGAAAGTACCTTCAACCTAACCCTAGCCCTAGTCCTAACACTGACCCTAAATCTAACCCTAAACCTAATTCTACATAAAACATCCACAACTGGACATGTGTACGTGACTGGTTAACAAGTAGTCATTGCCGTTATTTGGGGCATCGTATATATGGAGAGACATTTTGAGCGAGGGTACACAGACCATAACAATATACACATGTATATGGTCTTATTGTACGACACGGTCTGTATCAAATGTCAAGTAGGTTTACTCCATAACTGAACTCAAATGTGTGCGCGCACGGGGCGGATTGTTTAGTTTTCAGACACGCGTCTGGCTACAAGTCTGGCTCTTGTGCCTTGCATGCTTTTCATGAATGTTGAAGATCAACCATTAACTTCTTGAGGTGAAATTAGGACGGTTTGTCGCCCGGATCAGTTGTCGTTGCAATCTCGAGTGTCGGTGTATGTACTACTTATATAACGCTGTTAAACTTGTGCGTGTAAGATCTAGTTTCTTGCTAGTTGTATCGCGCTAGTTACCTTTCAATGCTGTGCGCTAAGTAAACAAACCATTTAGCGATGTTATCAACAGGGTTCAGGTCTAAGTTCGGGACAGTATCAAACGATCGACGCTCAACACTAGACCTATATACAGCTGTACATGCATTTCGTGTCACACTGAGATGTGTGACCAGCTGTTGCCGTTATATGTTCGTGTATCGGTGTATTTAGTTTACAACGTCGTTATTTTGTCGGTGTCATTTTATAGATTCTTAATTTAGACCGACCTATGTTCACCTTAAGACGGTTGATTAGTATAGTACAGTATTGTACTATTATAATTATGGTATCCGTACAACGTGATTAGACTGATAAATTGGCGGCGTAGCTCATATGACGAGGCCGGATGCCTTTAGCACGCGCTGAATGCAAATTACTAAATACGCACTATGTTTTGTATCGCCCCTAACAACGGTCATTCGGCTGCGTTTTTGGTTAACGCAAAATGGCGCTAATCTTCATATCTAATACTCGGTAATAAACAAACTTTTACCATGCCTAGAGCATCGAGCGTAGTCGCTAAAATGAAAAAGGTAACCGCATTAACTGTGTGACCGAGAAACTCAAGTCAGTGATCGGTGGCCATTTTTAAAAGGTCTATTGCACGCAATGACCACGTCACAACGGCAACACCATTACTTCCGTCATAATCGCCGATGTCTGATTACGATGCCATATGCGCGCCGATTGATTGCACGGAGCATACTGCTTGCAAATAATGTGTTTCTGAGAGAGGTCATCAGCTGTTTTATTGCAACGTCATGTTACGCATTATAAACTATTTCTATTACAACATACAGAAAGGCAAGATGTGTTTTAAGGGAAAAGTTTATTTGTGTTGAATTGTGTCTGTAGAATAAACAGTTTGTTTATTATCACTGTGTACGTGCGCCGCACTCCGATGCGCTGTGGCCTTAAATTTAGTTCAACGTCAGTAGCTAAGGTTATGACGTCTTGACCTTAGAAGTTATGTCCCAATAATATCGGTTCTTCCTTGTTATTATTATATTACTAAAATCGAACATACGCATTCCCTTTTGTAAATGCAACGCTCTGTTCACAGCACGAATGATAAATACCGCGTTACACATTTTCCCAGTGTATCCGCCGTGTTAACACATTGGCTTAGTGTACACCGCCGTGTTAACACATTGGCATAGTGTACAACGCCGTGTTAACACATTGGCATAGTGTACACCGCTGTGTTAACAGGTTTTTTTACAAGGTTATGTCGTGTCAGTTTTATAATTAACCTGTTGTACTTAGTACCTCGCCATGCCAAAACACTATTTGGTGAGGTTATCTCAGGTTATCTCCCCATGTTAACACATTATTTGATGAGGTTTGTTCTTCGTACTTAGCCATATTAACACATTATCACCTGTGTCGGAACGAAATTACCACAGGGGGATTGAGCCTGAGTTTCTGCGCCACCTCGCTTCCGGTGTCGCGCTCTCTCGGGGTCATGTGACCGGAAGAAGTGGGTGCGTTGAAGATTTCTAGGCGGCATGTGATGTTCCACGTTATTTTCACGACTATTTCGCTATCCAAAAAAATTCGATTTGCGCCGAAACCAATCAATGGATGCTAATCCTATATCCAGCCCTCCACCTAAGCGTCCACTTGCTACACCGTCCCTAAATATTGAAGCGAAGCTCACTACGACAAACATCGGGGACTCGGCTAACCAACTCTCTGGTTCCAACGGCTATGATTGCTATACATATTAATTTTTGTAGACGCCCATGGTTTATATCGCATGGCCGGTCGACGACAACCAAACTCGTTTTTACTCTTGTTGCTGTCATAGTAGTACGGAGTACTCCGGAACCCTCCGTCATGAGAACACCATGACGTCGAGTCGTATCCCCGGTAACACACTGTCTGTGGCAGCAATCGATCAACACGTGTCGGCCTTGTCTCATTTTCCGGTCACCACGGACCTGACATTGTTTACGAGGTCTCGTTTGTGCGCTCTCCTTTCACCGCGCGCGTAGGCGAAGCTCCTCAAAACGTGAGCGCTGTTGTCTCTATGACGTCATCGAAGGTACTCGTATTATTCCGAGAATGCGTCCAATCGATGCGCTCGTCGCCGAATGTCCGCGCGGCGCTACTTGACCTTCGGCCACGGAGTGGTTGTGTTTCAGGTCGCCCTGTATCACTCGACAGGAGTGGTTTATACAGCTTTGAAAGCCCCCTACGAAGTGAAGTACCTCTCCCCGCCGATTGCACTTCATTAAAACAACAGCGCGATTGCGGATTTACGTGTTGAATATTTCAGAGTGCGTTGCGCAGACCAGTAATGATAATAATAATATAAATGTACGTGTTAATTCGGAGGGTCTATAATTAAAATGTCATATTTAATCTCAAAATAAATCATGTATTACTCTGACATAATTCATGTTGTGGACGTTATATCACTATCTATATTTACAACCAGATATTTTATCACCCAGGAATATAGCATGACAATAAATCATCCAATAAAATCGATAGATTATCTTTCCGATGTTCAGATTTGTTTGTTTAACTGCAGAAATACTAATAAATTCAGTGTTGCAAATTACCGTAAAACAGTCACTTTATTTACCACTAATAAGAGCTGCATAGCTGTAAATTCACATTTGAAGAACCTATGATATATTTTGCGCTGTCATCTTTTGGAGATAACACGCCAGCATGATTTAAACGCCGACGAGGGCGAGTTGTGATATGGGACCTACATAACGCCGCTTTCATAACCCGCCCACCGCGAGTCCGCGACAACTGGTACGTGTGACCGGAGCCGCGTTTTATCGCACTACCTGCTGACTGACGTCATCGTCCAATTAATACGGTCGATCGCCGGCGGCCGCAACGGATCATTACAATGCTTAGATTTTCATTATTAGTATTAATATTATCATCGTTGTAAGTGGCCCGTGTACTTTCCAGGCGTCTCCACCGTTCGAGGTAAACAGCGGACAACGCAGGTCGCGTCTTCACCCGCCGAATGACGTGTTTACCGACGCTAAGGCGGCTATCAGTTCTATACATTCTTTGGAATGTACGACACAAATGGAGGACATCAGCCGCGATCGGTTCACCTCGAATAGTTCAGCCGCGAACACTTCGCTCGCGCTCATGAAAGCGCTGATACTCCGCACGTTCAGTTTGCTTCATTTACATAAGTGTGTAACATTTAAGGTAATTCCGGCGCCTCTGGTGCACTCGTTATATGTCTATTAACGTGTTTTTGCTTGAGCCGATCTCTTCTCACGATCTGTGAGCGTTGAAAGTCGTCGGTGCATACCTGTTGTTGACACACTAACATAATGCTTGCCTCACAGCCTAAAATCCGCACTGTTTGATTTATCGGTTGACTTAGACCGTGTATAATACCCTGGACCACCCGAAGCCAGTCCGACCTAAGCCAAACTGTCCTAGGCCGAACTGACCCATACCAAACTGTCATGGACCGAACTGTCCGGGACATAACTGCCGTAGAAAGTCCACGTTCCACGCCGATGTTTTTTAAGCCAAGCACCGCGAGTCTAGACAACCTCAACGGCACTCACGGTGACCTGATTGCCGTAAACATGATAGAGATCGCATAACGTCTAATAACTAATACATTCGGCTTTTTTAAATCGCACGTAGCTACACAAGGCGGACGATATCTTATCTGCAGAGGTGACCTCGCGGAGATTTGCCGGGTGAGTGGATCGGTGCGAGCCGTAGACGACAACAGGCCGTGAACCGAAACGTGAGACAGCATTTATCATGGCCTCCGACCCACTGACTGTCTGCATCGCGTGCCGCACGTTCGTAAGCTAGCTGCACACGCAATAGTTGCCAACAGGCGTCATACGCCACATCTGTCACATCTGTCAATACGCGGCAGTCGCGAGATCCGTCATCCCACACACTACGGTTTTCAGCACGTACAGGTGTCACCCCGTGGTACAGTTGTCAACACGTACTATAATTGTCAACACGTGCATGTGCTATATACAGTTGTTAACGCATACTACAGTTGTCAGTATACAATGCACTTGTCAGAAATCATATGTATTATATAAATATATTACATATATATATATATATATATATATATATATATATATATATATATATATATATATACACAACACACACACACACACACACACACACACACACACACACACACACACACACACACACACACACACACACACACACACACACACACACAGTGCCCCATCTGAAGTTGTTCTAAACAAATTAGGTCTGTATATCAGCGCTGCTCTACAGGGGACAACTGGTTACAATGCTTAAATGTGTTATTAGAATATTGTGTTAAGTTATAATATTGACACACACACACACACACACACACACACACACACACGTGCCCCATCTGAAGTTGTTCTAAACAAATTAGGTCTGTATATCAGCGCTGCTCTACATGGGGACGAACTGTGTTACGAATTGTCTTAAATGTGTTATTAGAATATTGTGTTAAGTTATAATATTGATAACATAAGTTTATAATTAGTCTCCATTTTTTTAATGAAAACTGGTAAATGCAGAATTGTCGTGTTGTGAGTTGGCGGTGAATCGCTTATCCCGTCACATAAATGCGAGAAATTTTTTTTAGATTCAATTTAGAAGCCACGAACCTCTCACCAAAAGAGGGTCCAAGTTCTAATTTTAAAGAATATCTCCTGGACAATCGTACGTCTCCAATCTCCGACATGCTAATGACACCGCCTTACAAAGCGAGGACGAACAGCCCTGTAACTAATCTCCGCGATCTGAGAAGACGACTTAATTGAATCGGTCGACCAATTGAATCGACCACAGCCGAGTGTGACACGGGGACCATTCATGGCTGAGAATATGAAAAGCGTCTCGGATCGTTAAGACATTGATTAGGAGCGCACACAAAACCAGAAAAGGGAGGATCGATTGACGATTAGCCATGGCCATGCAAATACTGCCATGTTTAAAACGCATTAGGGTGAAGCAATGGTCGAGATAAGAAAAAAGGGAGATTCTAAATAACGGCGGAGTTTCCACTGGGACTTCACAGTTGCAAAAGTTGCACGTCAAATGCTCATTAAATGTAAAAAAAAAACGATCAGTGTTTTTTGAAAAGAATCGCTATCGCAACATCTTGACAATATCATGTGTCAAAAATGCCACAAAGCTGTGCCTAAAGAAATTGCAGAAATGTGTAAATACGAATCTAGCTGAGTTTGCTAAAGGGCGATTTTATTAGCAATATTAGGAATATGCGTATGCGTGCGTGCGTGCATGCACGTGTGCGTGCATCGTAGGGCTAGCTACGCGGACGCCCCTGGCTACGCACGTAGTGTACCGGTATACCCTGTATGACCTCAAACAACCTCGATCGCTATTCATGCCAACATACCACATACCACAGACGCAATATAAGTTGGCAGTTGGCACATCACACATACCAATGACATACGAAATGATACGACTGTCACTTATGTCAGCATTCCATATTATGTCAACGTTCCATACACATAACACTTGTCATAGCACACATACACTAATTGCGTCATCGTAAAAAGTGTTCACATTCTGTGAATGTCAGCATAGCGTAGACATCATAAGCATCATCATACCACAGGCGCTACAAAAAGGTCAACATACCACAAACACTATAAATATCCACATATAGTGTACCACAAATATTACAAATGCCAGCACACAACAGACACAATAAATATCAGCATACCATAGACACACTAAATATCAGTACACCACAGACACAATAAATGTTAGCATACCACAGACACACTAAATGTCAGCATACCACAAACACAATAAATGTTAGCATACCCCAGACACACTAAATGTCAGCATACCACAAACACAATAAATGTTAGCATATCACACGCACACTAAATGTCAGCATACCACAAACACAATAAATGTCAGCATACCACAAACACACTAAATGTCAGCATACCACAAACACAATAAATTATAGCATTCCACAGACACACTAAATGTCAGCTTACCACATACACACTAAATGTCAGCATACCACAGACACAATAAATGTTAGCATACCACAGATACAATAAATGTCTGCATACCACAGACACAACAACAGTCAGCATACCACAGACATAACAAATGTCAGCATACCACAGACACACAAAATGTCAGCATACCACAGACGCAATAAATATCGGCTGTCAACATACCACAAACACACTAAATATCAGCATACCACAGACACACTAAATGTCAGCATACCACAGACTAGTGCTGGTTCGATATTCGATATATCGAAGTATCGCGATACTTGCGAAAGTTCGATACCGATATTTAGTGGTATCGCGATACTTCGATACTTTTGGTATCGAACGCCCACTGTTCGATACCTTCGATACCTTCGATACTTTCGATACCTACGATACTTTCGATACCTTCGATACCTTCGATACCTTCGATACCTTCGATGCCTTCGATGCCTTCGATGCCTTCGATACCTTCGATACCTTCGATACCTTCGATACCTTCGATACCTTCGATACTTTCGATACCTTCGATACCTTCGATACCTTCGATACCTTCGATACCTTCGATACCTTCGATACCTTCGATACCTTCGATACCTTCGATACCTTCGATACCTTCGATACCTTCGATACCTTCGATATTTCGATACTTGACATCGAGTCCATTCGACGATGTCGATGCGAAGACGCAACATCGTTGTTGATGACGACGTTGTTTACGGGAGCTATCACTACAGCGCTTCGCAGCCTAAATTGACTAAGGCGTGGTTGTTTAAAAATAATATAACATAAAATGTGAATTGTCTTCTAAAACTGTATTGTATGGTTAGTTTGTATAACTGTTTTCTGTGAGCGATCTTAGTCTAGATCAGACTTCGCTTAGCCTCGTTATCCAAACCAAGGATCGTACGTGACGCTCTCGCTTGGTGGCACTACCATGTCATCTTTCTCCCTACTTTACTTACGGTTACGCGTACAAAAACACACATCCAATAGCATTTTGATAGAGTGTTTATTGCACTCACTAGTATTTATGAAACTAGTTTAATAATAATATTGTTAATATAAATAATTATTCGAGCGCGATGCGGAGGCTTTGTTTATCCGGGTTCCGTTTGGTGGCGCTGTTTTGTTGTTTGGTGGCGCCACCATTTGCCGTACACGACGCCCACAACCAAGACGAACGACAACATGTCGAACGTTCATCGCTAATTTGGCACTTTTCCAACAAAGACTGTCTGTTATGCTAGAAACGTCTCAAAGATAGTGGGGGAAATACATCGAATTTGACGAAACATGTCACCAATCAAGAAGCAATCAAAACGTGATGATCAACTTTCATCGTACGGCATGTCGACGTCGTCGACGTTGACGTTGTGGACAACGTCGCATTGCCGTTGACTCGAGAACGTGTTCTTTCGAAATATTCGACAATGAGCAAGCAGTGGACATCAAGTTACAGTCGAAGCGAATCGCCATCGATTGCCGAATCTACTAAGTAACTGCGGCCACAGCGTCAAGAAGTGACATATACGACGTGACTGATTAACGATGACGATTCGCTTACTGCATCTACTGCCACTGTGACACTGGCACTGGCCAAACAGGTTCACCACTGGCAGAGCCAGAGGTAGAGGAAGAAACTGACCTGTTCTTGAAAACAGTTGCAAAAACATAATGGGGCTTGTTATGTGTACTTGATAACGTGGTAATTTAAGTTTTATATTAAAAAACATATTGGTGTGAACTGGGAAGTACAATTGTAATTTAAATTAATATGTTTTTCAATTATTAATTAGTGTTATTTTATTGTAATCATCTATACAGTTTTGATGCTAAATCACAATTATCTTTATGATAGAATTAATAATAAAAAAGTTATAACAGTGAGGGTTCAGCTGTGCTGGCAGTGACACTATTATAAGTGATAGGTGTTTTTATATAATAATAACATATTATTTGTATGTTTCATTTGTTTCAGCTGTATTTGTTGGTCATTTTAGGAGACACATTGACTTGAAATTAAGCTGCTATATTAAAGTGTATTTACAAACAGCTGGGGTGAAGTACTGTTATTAATTTAAAATAATTCAGTGCAATTAATTAATTAATTAATTTGTCACTAGGTATTTTATTGCAGTTGTCTTTATTGTTTTAATATTATATTACAATTACCTTTTAGTTTTACAACAGTAATCAATTATATTGAAACTGTTGTTTGTGTACTTACATAAATAGAAAATTGCATATTAATCATTGTTTGCATGACTATAAAATTGTTACATATTTCCCTACAAGTGAAACATTTTGTGTTTCTGTGGCATTAGTCTAAGTGGATAGTAGTGTTTCTTTGGAGATCTCTACTGTACTGAATTACACTTATAAGGTAAATTTCGAGTATCGACTAAAAATCTAGTATCGATTGATATCGAAGAATTCTGATATCGAACCAGTAATATATCGATCGGTATCGAAGAATTCTGGTATCAAACCAGTAATATATCGATTGATATCGAACCAGCACTACTTCTGTTGCATACTGTGCTTCTACTGGGAACTGTGTTCTATGTGACAATTATACTTAATTACAACGTAAGTATCGAGTATCGAGTATTGAACAAAATTCAGGTATCGATCGGTATCGAACAAAACCTGGTATCGAACCAGCACTATCACAGACACAACAAATGTCAGCATACCACAAACACACTAAATATCAGCATACCACAGGCACAATAAATATCAGCATACCACAAACACTAAATGTCAGCATACCACAGACACGATAAATATCAGCATACCACAAACACACTAAATATCAGCATACCACAGTCACAATAAATGTCAGCATACCATAGACACAATAAATTTCAGCATACCACAAACACACTAAGTCAGCATACCACATACACCATAAATATACATACAACTTAAAATATACATAATTATAACAATATCACACTATGAGGTAAAAGTTGCCATCACGTCGTATTCTATCAAATAACCAATCAAAAGACACACGCCTATCGAAGATCCCGTGAGAATATTCAGCGAAATGATCACGAGGACCTTCAATTAAACATGCACAATCTATATGAAGCAGTGCACTTTTTCGACGCACTCAGCCGAATAAGACCCGTCATAATCGATATCTTCACCACGGCGCGTTTCATTAAATTCGAGCGTTACATCGCGCGCTCGCACGGCAGAAACATCAGCAGAAGAAATCGTCCGCGGCTCACAGGCCACGCATCGGCTTCCAAGAAGCACGCGTGTGCCGCTCTTAGCCATATCAATAAGTGCGTGAGCGACACACTTGAGAAGATATCGTGAAACGTCTTTTGATTATTTCTGCCTTGTCACCGTGCGCGAATGACGGCGAGTCGTCGGGTACAACGACTGAAAGGCGACTGCGTCATCGCCGGAATAGTTCGCGACTTATCAAGACGTGCCCCGCGTAGCGTCGGCGAGGAGGGCCCGATGGCCTGCCGAGCGGTACTCGACGGCGGTGACTAGAGGATCGAAAAAATGACAAACCCGGATCCGCCCCTTTCCACCCCGTCGGGACGTTCGCCGGTTTATCATAATGCAATATGATATGTGGTGGTTTCGTGACAGGGACGTCGCAGCGACACGAAACATAACTGAACGTGGATTGTGTATCCGACGGCATCCCTGGTATACAGTAGGATAGCTGGCTGGTAAACATGAGGAATGGGGGTGATTTGAGGCATTGTAGGGTCCTGGACGGTGTATATATGGTGGTCAGAAAGTGGATGGGAAAGAGACAATGTCACATCTATCAAGAATAATAAGTAAAGCAATGTTACAAATGACACAAATCATCCATTCGCGGTTCTAGGTTCTCTTAAAACGCGATCCAAATGGGTATAAGCGTATAGGCCTTCATTGGGTGTGATAATTACAGTGGCGCAATAGACATTATTAAAATGAGGTAAACCCCCTTATTACAAGCACCCTCTCACACATACGTCCCAATCATTCCCCGCCTCGTCCCACCTACCTCGGCTCTTCTCCATACACCATCCGAAGACGATTCCGGCGAACACACACGCCAACAGTTTCAGGGCCGCCTTCCATCCCGAGGGTTCGGGGGCGCAGCACACGTTGAACCCGGCGACACCGGCCGATACTCGCCTGGGCTCCTGGGGGCTGTCCACCTGGAGTCCCGATTGCGATTCAATGTCCGTCGTCGTCACTCCATTGTCACCGCAATTATTCCGACAGTCCGAGTTCTGCTGCACCCCCACCTTATTACAACCGTTCACCTCCGCCGCTGTCATGCCGCCGTATCCACCGCGTTTGGAGTCCGCTAGGAGACGTCCGTCGGCCGTGCCGTCTTGTGTGTACATCGACTCCGTGTCTGTTCGTGTCGTCTTCCCTCGTCCGACTGCTACAAGCAACGAAAGAACAAAGCTTCAACGCCACCGCCGTCGTCGTCACACTCACCGCGAACACCCGCTGAACTCGACTGACCGCGTGAACCGACTTAATTGGGCCTATTGCCGTCGTGAACGGCGAGCGCAAATGTGCTGAGTAATGCTTACTCAGTCGTTCAGCCAGCGCGGCGCGCACGCGGCCCCCCGACCGCCGACAGCGCGCGCGCGTTCGGCGTAAGTCCCGGGGGGGCGAAGTCCGGGTGGCGACCAACCGATACGCCGCGGGCGTGGTCGAGAGAAAGCGCCGTGAATAGATAGATAGGCGGCATTGTGCGCGTGCATTGTGCGCACCTTTAACTGTACATGTTATGTTATGCCATCGTGGGAGCGTTGTCAGGTAACAGCGTCGTGAGCACACACCGATGTATACATTTTGAATGATGGATACAGAATAATATTATTATTGCATTGGTCGTTCGTGCATGAATTTCATATTCGAACACGTGCGCGCATGTCGGCCGTACGTGACACACGTTCCACTGCCCGTGTAAATGACAGGTTGTGCGTCGAATCTATAGATTGTGCATCCGGTGACTGCGGAGTTATGCCATCACTTGGGGATGTTGAATGAGCGAGCATCCGGTGTATAGTACTTTGTATATGCTAAAATCTTGCTTCGTCATTAACTCATTCAATTTCAAACAAGACAGATTGTGTTTAACTGCGCACGCATTATTTATTTTTAGAAAGCCGCTACGTCATGTTCGTATTAAAGGTATGATAAAAGTATAGCAACGAAATAGGCCTATAGGCCTTACGTTAATACGCCAAGTCATGTACTGCGGGGGTGGGGGTATATTATGTGCCATAAGTACCTGCAAAAGGATTTCCGGTCTATTGACAACTAGCATTGTTAGGTTTGACAAGTAGTGCTGGACCGCACATATAAACAAACGCCCAACTGAGAAACTAATAAAGCTTGACTGTTACCTAAAGGCCATCTGAGTTTTTTGATTTATTTATATTTTATGTAGTCGTCATATTTTATAAATGCATATTACTTGATAAAATGCAAGCGGTTCTTCCAGAAGAATGAACACCAGCATATTCTAAAAGTACAGGTTATACTTAAGCGTAAATCATGTGCGGTGTGATTGCACTAAATTGTATTAGAGTCCATTAGTACTAAAACTCTGTCACCTTGTTTCAAAACATCGTTTAGGCTCAATATGCGTGAATGTTTGAGAAAGGTATATATCAACCACGGTATGGCTCTTTGTACTGCCGCTTGTACCACTTATAAAACATTCACTTCCGGTATACCTTTATATACATTTTATGAAATCATAATTTGTTGGAATAAAAAGTTATTGCCCGAATTCTTGCGAACAAACGTACAGAATATGACCTGAAATTATAGACCAGTGCGGCGGACTTTTCACAGTAAGTTCAAGTTTATTTCAAAGCAATTTAAAATTAGACACGAACGCGTAATGATTGCGAGAAAGTTGACAATAACAGTAACTGTTACTGTCGCATGAAACATTAATTATGTGTTCATGAATTTGTAATGACAACTCATCATCCATACTGCTAAGTGGCAATTTAACAGAGTGTGTCTGTAAATGAGTACCAAATTATTCCTTCGCCAGGCCCTGTGTAGACTAAGCCTGACGCGTTCAACGACAGTTCAAAATAACAGTATCTCACTTTAGTACAGCGCAAAGAAAAAAACAGTCTTCATTAAATGGCTACCTTTTTGCAAAGCGATCTCCTGTGTTTTGTGTGCTCAGTGCCTGGTGTACATTTACTGCATTGGCTCCTTGTGTAATGTTGAAATGAATTGAATAACATTTATTCAACAAACAACAAACGTACATACAAGGTGAATTCGTAAAAACACATGATAAATTTATCGAAGTTCAGCATCTAGTTGTGCTTACATAAACTCTATACATGATGAACACACTTTGTAAGTGTGTTGAAAGGAAATGCAAGAAGTTAAAAAATATTATTTGTATTCTCTAGTATATTCCTAAATTAATTTCTTATATTACATAAATACAGTGTTGACTGGAATAACGCACACTTTGCTATGTATTTTGAATACACATTACATTTTATACATCATCTTATATTTTATTCATAAGTAATAAAAAGACTGACCATTAGTATCACTACCAACGTTACTACATTTATTTTGTAAAATAGTTTTGCTTAAATAATTTTTAAACTGACAAACTTTATTGCATGTCTGCAGGTCTGACTGTAACTTGTTCCGCAATAATAATTAACAACATAACAATAAGTTACGCCCTTAATACTAATACACACCGCGTTATGTGTTTTTGTATTCAACTTATCCAATTCTGAATATACTATTTTGAACATTTCTTATATACCACCTGTGTACAAGACGTTTGTGTCGTCAGCGATTAGCATACGTTTTGTAAGAGTGAATACCTTACACGTATCGTTAATAATAGAATAAATAAAATTGGTCGAAATATGGAGCCTTGCGGGTTACCACATATGATATATGTCGGCAAGTTGAATTTGTGTCATTCACAGACACGTACAGTTTTCTGGTGTTTAGCTATCCACATGTATCATTTTTCCCAGTTCTATGCAACTAGCTTACCTAGCCCCCTACCAAGCCATGGCATCCTAGCAAACAGCACATGCTGTTTACATAGGCTTTTTATTATTGATTACCATCCATACCTTCTCTGTTTACTCGGGACGAATACTTTGCGATGTGCTGCATATGTATTCGATTGTTTCGCGTTGTTACGTAATAATATAATTTTTTAATGGTAAATTTGTGTTTTGTGGTATAATAAAAACCGCTATAAAATTATAGTGGTTCAGACAGTGTCAACATGAGCCAAAATATACAAGCAGAAGAAAATGCACTTGCCCGTGCTCGTCTAAGTGCACACTGCACACACATGAATGAATCACGTGCGAGACACGTGTGTAAACATCACGCCGTTCCGGCTGACACTATACAAAGACGTCGTTGAACTTCGTGGAATTTACATTTATGGAGCAAGCCGC
Source organism: Ridgeia piscesae (assembly GCA_025642075.2). Lineage (NCBI taxonomy): Eukaryota > Metazoa > Annelida > Polychaeta > Sabellida > Siboglinidae > Ridgeia > Ridgeia piscesae. The sequence goes on from JAODUO010000583.1 coordinate 324,485, forward strand.
GCGCTCAGCCAGTCGTGACCTGTCGGTAGAGGCGACCTACCTAGTACCTATATTACAACCTACAGGTGTATTAAGGGCAGGTCAAGCAGCCTTGACCAAATGACCACTGGTGGTTGTTGTATGCGTAATTGCGCGCGCGCGTGTGTATGTGTGTGTGTGTGTGTGTGTGTGTGTGTGTGTGTGTGTGTGTGTGTGTGTGTGTGTGTGGTGCGTGCGTGCGTGTGTGCGTGTGTGCGTGTGCGCGTGTGCGCGTGTGCGCGTGTGCGTGTGTGCGTGTGTGCGTGTGTGCGTGTGTGCGTGTGTGCGTGTGCGTGTGCGTATGCGCGTGTGCGCGTGTGCGCGTGTGTGCGTGTGTGCGTGTGTGTGTGTATATGCATGCATATATGCGTGCGTGGGTACGTGAATGCGTGTGTGCGAGCATCATCAACGACACCGAAATGAACAGTAACATACAATAACATACAATGTACGTGAATTAACACGAATTGTTAAGCGTTAAATAAAAAACAAAAATCTATATAGATAATTCCAGGTGAGGATACAGTTTGAGAGTTTCGTGAACCTCACGGAGGTGCATTTGTAGTGTTAGGGTGAGCCTCAGCCCGTCAATACTAACGAACATATTTTCCAAAGCACATTTTACGAGTCGATTTTCTGCTTCACGACCAACAAACCGTTTGTTTGTCTAGATCTATCTGTATTTCCGGAAGATATATAATCTCTTGTGTGTAGCAGTTACTTCTCATACGTGTGTATCGCCTGTGTGTTATACAGATCTGACCCCTTTGAATAGTCCACTCTCCACTGTGGTTGATAAAATGCTACACATATAATTATAATAACTATGCCACACAATAAGCACACTACACCAATAATGAGAATAATTATGCGGTATACCAAGAGGGCCCGAGGCAGTTTCTTATATATAGCGTCTATATGCCTAAGTGTTACATTTTCTGAACTTTCATTCGTTCGTTCGTTCGTTCGTTCGTTCGTTCGTTCGTTCGTTCGTTCGTTCGTTCGTTCGTTCGTTCGTTCGTTCGTTCGTTCGTTCGTTCGTTCGTTCGTTCGTTCGTTCGTTCGTTCGTTCGTTCGTTCGTTCGTTCGTTCGTTCGTTCGTTCGTTCGTTCGTTCGTTCGTTCGTTCGTTCGTTCGTTCGTTCGTTCGTTCGTTCGTTCGTTCGTTCGTTCGTTCGTTCGTTCGTTCGTTCGTTCGTTCGTTCGTTCGTTCGTTCGTTCGTTCGTTCGTTCGTTCGTTCGTTCGTTCGTTCGTTCGTTCGTTCGTTCGTTCGTTCGTTCGTTCGTTCGTTCGTTCGTTCGTTCGTTCGTTCGTTCGTTCGTTCGTTCGTTCGTTCGTTCGTTCGTTCGTTCGTTCGTTCGTTCGTTCGTTCGTTCGTTCGTTCGTTCGTTCGTTCGTTCGTTCGTTCGTTCGTTCGTTCGTTCGTTCGTTCGTTCGTTCGTTCGTTCGTTCGTTCGTTCGTTCGTTCGTTCGTTCGTTCGTTCGTTCGTTCGTTCGTTCGTTCGTTCGTTCGTTCGTTCGTTCGTTCGTTCGTTCGTTCGTTCGTTCGTTCGTTCGTTCGTTCGTTCGTTCGTTCGTTCGTTCGTTCGTTCGTTCGTTCGTTCGTTCGTTCGTTCGTTCGTTCGTTCGTTCGTTCGTTCGTTCGTTCGTTCGTTCGTTCGTTCGTTCGTTCGTTCGTTCGTTCGTTCGTTCGTTCGTTCGTTCGTTCGTTCGTTCGTTCGTTCGTTCGTTCGTTCGTTCGTTCGTTCGTTCGTTCGTTCGTTCGTTCGTTCGTTCGTTCGTTCGTTCGTTCGTTCGTTCGTTCGTTCGTTCGTTCGTTCGTTCGTTCGTTCGTTCGTTCGTTCGTTCGTTCGTTCGTTCGTTCGTTCGTTCGTTCGTTCGTTCGTTCGTTCGTTCGTTCGTTCGTTCGTTCGTTCGTTCGTTCGTTCGTCGTTCGTTCGTTCGTTCTTCGTCGTTCGTTCGTTGTTCGTTCGTTCGTTCGTTCGTTCGTTCGTTCGTTCGTTCGTTCGTTCGTTCGTTCGTTCGTTCGTTCGTTCGTTCGTTCGTTCGTTCGTTCGTTCGCTTCTCGCTCGCTCGCTCGCTCGCTCGCTCGTTCGTTCGTTCGTTCGTTCGTTCGTTCGTTCGTTCGTTCGTTCGTTCGTTCGTTCGTTCAAAACTTTCGTTTACGCTATAGTAACTGAAGGAGCGAGCTGCTGTATGCTGCTGTCGTGCTACGCTACTCAGAGCCTGTTCGGTGCTACTTTCACGTCCGCCCGGAAGCAGCTGTAGAGCCGCGTGGAGCAATAAACTGTGGGTAATAATTAGAGACAGAGAACGGCACTGTGTGAGTCGACCACAGGTTACACATTTACCTTTTACTTTCCCTAGCGTAGACACACATAGAAGAGCCCGATGTTTCTGACGACTCGTCCGAAATACAAAAACTAAGACGACGTTGAGACTTGAGTAAATAGTCAAGTGTCGAAGTGGCCATCGGTTGACTCAAACCCCGGCTCCTTCTATCCACAGTCCAGTGATCTGTACCTAGCCTGCCTCCTCCTGCTACCGTGTAGACCTATGGACCAATCAAGAGTCAAAATCAACACCTCTGAACCTTGCATGGATTAACCGCGCTAATTTTCGGTATTTATTTTACTAATGTTTATTTCGGCCTCTCGATCTCGGCACGCGAGTTATATATAGCTTGAGTATGGATCAACCGTCTCGTGCATATAGACCTGACGGCTGATCCATATTGATACGTCTTAGTTTGAATATGGATCAGTTGTCGGGTATACATATACAAACACACCGACCGGTGACTAATATTTAAGTTATTATTACTTCTTCTTCTCCTCTGGATTTCATTTAGGTCGCCGGTGTGGCTGTTGATTACCTTCCTCCATGTCGCGCTGTTTATCACCTCGACAGGGTAGAGACACGCAGTGTTCATGTCTCTTCACAGACATCTTTCCACCTGGTCTTTGGTCGTCCTTTCTGTCTTCGTCCTGATACGTCTGTCATCAGTACTTTCCACTGTGTCTTCTTCATCATGATACGTCTGTCATCAGTACTTTTCACTGTGTCTTCTTCGTCCTGATACGTCTGTCATCAGTACTTTTCACTGTGTCTTCTTCGTCCTGATACGTCTGTCATCAGTACTTTTCACTGTGTCTTCTTCGTCCTGATACGTCTGTCATCAGTACTTTTCACTGTGTCTTCTTCGTCCTGATACGTCTGTCATCAGTACTTTTCACTGTGTCTTCTTCGTCCTGATACGTCTGTCATCAGTACTTTCCACTGTGTCTTCTTCATCATGATACGTCTGTCATCAGTACTTTTCACTGTGTCTTCTTCGTCCTGATACGTCTGTCATCAGTACTTTTCACTGTGTCTTCTTCGTCCTGATACGTCTGTCATCAGTACTTTTCACTGTGTCTTCTTCGTCCTGATACGTCTGTCATCAGTACTTTTCACTGTGTCTTCTTCGTCCTGATACGTCTGTCATCAGTACTTTTCACTGTGTCTTCTTCGTCCTGATACGTCTGTCATCAGTACTTTTCACTGTGTCTTCTTCGTCCTGATACGTCTGTCATCAGTACTTTTCACTGTGTCTTCTTCATCATGACACGTCTGTCATCAGTACTTTTCAGTGTGTCTTCTTCGTCCTGATACGTCTGTCATCAGTACTTTTCACTGTGTCTTCTTCGTCCTGATACGTCTGTCATCAGTACTTTTCACTGTGTCTTCTTCGTCCTGATACGTCTGTCATCAGTACTTTTCACTGTGTCTTCTTCGTCCTGATACGTCTGTCATCAGTACTTTTCACTGTGTCTTCTTCATCATGACACGTCTGTCATCAGTACTTTTCAGTGTGTCTTCTTCGTCCTGATACGTCTGTCATCAGTACTTTTCACTGTGTCTTCTTCATCCTGATACGTCTGTCATCAGTACTTTTCACTGTGTCTTCTTCATCATGATACGTCTGTCATCAGTACTTTTCAGTGTGTCTTCTTCGTCCTGATACGTCTGTCATCAGTACTTTTCACTGTGTCTTCTTCGTCCTGATACGTCTGTCATCAGTACTTTTCACTGTGTCTTCTTCGTCCTGATACGTCTGTCATCAGTACTTTTCACTGTGTCTTCTTCGTCCTGATACGTCTGTCATCAGTACTTTTCACTGTGTCTTCTTCATCATGACACGTCTGTCATCAGTACTTTTCAGTGTGTCTTCTTCGTCCTGATACGTCTGTCATCAGTACTTTTCACTGTGTCTTCTTCGTCCTGATACGTCTGTCATCAGTACTTTTCAGTGTGTCTTCTTCGTCCTGATACGTCTGTCATCAGTACTTTTCAGTGTGTCTTCTTCGTCCTGATACGTCTGTCATCAGTACTTTTCAGTGTGTCTTCTTCGTCCTGATACGTCTGTCATCAGTACTTTTCACTGTGTCTTCTTCGTCCTGATACGTCTGTCATCAGTACTTTTCACTGTGTCTTCTTCGTCCTGATACGTCTGTCATCAGTACTTTTCACTGTGTCTTCTTCGTCCTGATACGTCTGTCATCAGTACTTTTCAGTGTGTCTTCTTCATCATGATACGTCTGTCATCAGTACTTTTCACTGTGTCTTCTTCGTCCTGATACGTCTGTCATCAGTACTTTTCACTGTGTCTTCTTCGTCCTGATACGTCTGTCATCAGTACTTTTCACTGTGTCTTCTTCATCATGATACGTCTGTCATCAGTACTTTTCACTGTGTCTTCTTCGTCATGATACGTCTGTCATCAGTACTTTTCACTGTGTCTTCTTCATCATGATACGTCTGTCATCAGTACTTTTCACTGTGTCTTCTTCATCCTGATACGTCTGTCATCAGTACTTTTTACTGTGTCTTCTTCGTCCTGATACGTCTGTCATCAGTACTTTTCACTGTGTCTTCTTCGTCCTGATACGTCTGTCATCAGTACTTTTCACTGTGTCTTCTTCATCATGATACGTCTGTCATCAGTACTTTTCACTGTGTCTTCTTCATCATGATACGTCTGTCATCAGTACTTTTCACTGTGTCTTCTTCATCATGATACGTCTGTCATCAGTACTTTTCACTGTGTCTTCTTCATCCTGATACGTCTGTCATCAGTACTTTTCACTGTGTCTTCTTCGTCATGATACGTCTGTCATCAGTACTTTTCACTGTGTCTTCTTCATCATGATACGTCTGTCATCAGTACTTTTCACTGTGTCTTCTTCGTCCTGATACGTCTGTCATCAGTACTTTTCACTGTGTCTTCTTCGTCCTGATACGTCTGTCATCAGTACTTTTCACTGTGTCTTCTTCGTCCTGATACGTCTGTCATCAGTACTTTTCAGTGTGTCTTCTTCATCATGATACGTCTGTCATCAGTACTTTTCACTGTGTCTTCTTCGTCCTGATACGTCTGTCATCAGTACTTTTCACTGTGTCTTCTTCGTCCTGATACGTCTGTCATCAGTACTTTTCACTGTGTCTTCTTCGTCCTGATACGTCTGTCATCAGTACTTTTCAGTGTGTCTTCTTCATCATGACACGTCTGTCATCAGTACTTTTCACTGTGTCTTCTTCATCATGATACGTCTGTCATCAGTACTTTTCACTGTGTCTTCTTCGTCCTGATACGTCTGTCATCAGTACTTTTCACTGTGTCTTCTTCGTCCTGATACGTCTGTCATCAGTACTTTTCACTGTGTCTTCTTCGTCCTGATACGTCTGTCATCAGTACTTTTCACTGTGTCTTCTTCATCATGATACGTCTGTCATCAGTACTTTTCACTGTGTCTTCTTCATCATGATACGTCTGTCATCAGTACTTTTCAGTGTGTCTTCTTCATCATGACACGTCTGTCATCAGTACTTTTCACTGTGTCTTCTTCATCATGATACGTCTGTCATCAGTACTTTTCAGTGTGTCTTCTTCATCATGACACGTCTGTCATCAGTACTTTTTACTGTGTCTTCTTCGTCCTGATACGTCTGTCATCAGTACTTTTCACTGTGTCTTCTTCGTCCTGATACGTCTGTCATCAGTACTTTTCAGTGTGTCTTCTTCGTCCTGATACGTCTGTCATCAGTACTTTTCACTGTGTCTTCTTCGTCCTGATACGTCTGTCATCAGTACTTTTCAGTGTGTCTTCTTCGTCCTGATACGTCTGTCATCAGTACTTTTCAGTGTGTCTTCTTCGTCCTGATACGTCTGTCATCAGTACTTTTCAGTGTGTCTTCTTCGTCCTGATACGTCTGTCATCAGTACTTTTCACTGTGTCTTCTTCATCATGACACGTCTGTCATCAGTACTTTTCACTGTGTCTTCTTCGTCATGACACGTCTGTCATCAGTACTTTTCACTGTGTCTTCTTCATCATGACACGTCTGTCATCAGTACTTTTCACTGTGTCTTCTTCATCCTGATACGTCTGTCATCAGTACTTTTTACTGTGTCTTCTTCGTCCTGATACGTCTGTCATCAGTACTTTTCACTGTGTCTTCTTCGTCCTGATACGTCTGTCATCAGTACTTTTCACTGTGTCTTCTTCATCATGACACGTCTGTCATCAGTACTTTTTACTGTGTCTTCTTCGTCCTGATACGTCTGTCATCAGTACTTTTCACTGTGTCTTCTTCATCATGACACGTCTGTCATCAGTACTTTTTACTGTGTCTTCTTCGTCCTGATACGTCTGTCATCAGTACTTTTCACTGTGTCTTCTTCGTCCTGATACGTCTGTCATCAGTACTTTTCACTGTGTCTTCTTCGTCCTGATACGTCTGTCATCAGTACTTTTCACTGTGTCTTCTTCGTCCTGATACGTCTGTCATCAGTACTTTTCACTGTGTCTTCTTCGTCCTGATACGTCTGTCATCAGTACTTTTCACTGTGTCTTCTTCGTCCTGATACGTCTGTCATCAGTACTTTTCACTGTGTCTTCTTCATCATGACACGTCTGTCATCAGTACTTTTCAGTGTGTCTTCTTCATCATGACACGTCTGTCATCAGTACTTTTCACTGTGTCTTCTTCGTCCTGATACGTCTGTCATCAGTACTTTTCACTGTGTCTTCTTCGTCCTGATACGTCTGTCATCAGTACTTTTCACTGTGTCTTCTTCGTCCTGATACGTCTGTCATCAGTACTTTTCAGTGTGTCTTCTTCGTCCTGATACGTCTGTCATCAGTACTTTTCACTGTGTCTTCTTCGTCCTGATACGTCTGTCATCAGTACTTTTCACTGTGTCTTCTTCATCATGACACGTCTGTCATCAGTACTTTTCAGTGTGTCTTCTTCGTCCTGATACGTCTGTCATCAGTACTTTTCACTGTGTCTTCTTCGTCCTGATACGTCTGTCATCAGTACTTTTCACTGTGTCTTCTTCGTCCTGATACGTCTGTCATCAGTACTTTTCACTGTGTCTTCTTCGTCCTGATACGTCTGTCATCAGTACTTTTCACTGTGTCTTCTTCATCATGACACGTCTGTCATCAGTACTTTTCACTGTGTCTTCTTCATCATGACACGTCTGTCATCAGTACTTTTCACTGTGTCTTCTTCATCATGATACGTCTGTCATCAGTACTTTTCACTGTGTCTTCTTCGTCCTGATACGTCTGTCATCAGTACTTTTCACTGTGTCTTCTTCGTCCTGATACGTCTGTCATCAGTACTTTTCACTGTGTCTTCTTCGTCCTGATACGTCTGTCATCAGTACTTTTCACTGTGTCTTCTTCATCATGACACGTCTGTCATCAGTACTTTTCAGTGTGTCTTCTTCATCATGACACGTCTGTCATCAGTACTTTTCACTGTGTCTTCTTCGTCCTGATACGTCTGTCATCAGTACTTTTCACTGTGTCTTCTTCGTCCTGATACGTCTGTCATCAGTACTTTTCACTGTGTCTTCTTCGTCCTGATACGTCTGTCATCAGTACTTTTCACTGTGTCTTCTTCGTCCTGATACGTCTGTCATCAGTACTTTTCACCGTGTGCTCTTCGTTCCTTCTCATCACATGGCCGTTGCATCTCAGTCGTTTCTCGGTTATCTATCCGGACGCTTGTGTTCCTCTGATATATTCGTTTCTCTTCTGATCTTCCTTTGTTATTCCACACATCCACCTCAACATCCTCGTCTCATTCGTCTCTTTCCTTGCTTCATGTACTTTTATTTGTCTCTTTCCTTGCTTCATGTACTTTTATTTGTCTCTTTCCTTGCTTCGTGTACTTTTATTTGTCTCTTTCCTTGCTTCATGTACTTTTATTTGTCTCTTTCCTTGCTTCGTGTACTTTTATTTGTCTCTTTCCTTGCTTCATGTACTTTTATTTGTCTCTTTCCTTGCTTCGTGTACTTTTATTTGTCTCTTTCCTTGCTTCATGTACTTTTATTTGTCTCTTTCCTTGCTTCGTGTACTTTTATTTGTCTCTTTCCTTGCTTCGTGTACTTTTATTTGTCTCTTTCCTTGCTTCGTGTACTTTTGTTTGTCTCTTTCCTTGCTTCATGTACTTTTATTTGTCTCTTTCCTTGCTTCATGTACTTTTATTTGTCTCTTTCCTTGCTTCGTGTCCCTTTGTTGTTGCCCAAGTCTCCCCTCCATACAACATTGCTGACTATTGTTTTGTAGCTACACATTACTAAATGCAAAGAAGTCAGCCCAAAGTATAGGCCATATTAATAAGATTATGAAATGAACTATACAAAATCAATGCAGCATCGTCCACCGAGGTTAAAGTCGGCTCATATTCAGAATATTCAATTCCTTATCAAAGATAAGTAATTAAAAAAACTGAATAAAATATGGGTGATTGTTATATAGAAAACATCCAGACAACGAATGCAACTACTGCGCGGTTAAGACAGTTCATGACCCTGTCACGCATGATTGACCACAGTCACCATTACATTACGTATATTAATCAAATGGACGCCAATTAGGGTGAGAACATATTTCAATAGATGCATCTTAAATGTCATCTAAGGTGCGCGTGTTGACCGTTGTTTTCACCTGAATTTGCTTCATTTGATTAATGTAAATGCCAATTAAAGAAACACACCTGCGCCTGAATAACTGACGTCACCAGCGACCAAGTCGACCGAGAACACGCTGGGTCAATAAAGAGGACGACCATGCTGTGACCACGCGCGAAATCATTGAGCTAGTAGGGCCTACAGATTTTGTTGTGTTCGTGTAGATAACAACACGCTAATTCGTGATGTTAGTGTCAGTTATATTTAGTTCAACAAGGGGTAACATTAGTAGAGACCCTATAATTCTCTGTAACCCGCCTTAACTTTGTGTGTTTTAAGTGATGTTGTGTATACCTAGTTTATTGTCTACTAGAATGATAGTTATATGCATACATACGTCTGATGTTGCGTACTGACAAATAAGTATCTTTTATATAACATTTTTAATGTTATTTTTAAAGCGCATTTGGTAAGTTTAGACAGAAAAGGGTAATGCTGCCGTTATATAAACCCGCCTATTATTATTACTAATATTATTAATGCATATTTAAATAACTTATTGCAATGTTTGCAGATGTTCTGAGATAAGTCACGACGCTGCCTGATGTGTTAAGTAGTTAAATCGGCGCCCTAATTTGCGTAGTCTTAGAAACTCGATTTTAAGAAATGTTTTGCGCATGGTAAAATGGTTGATTTGACATTTTCCAGTGCACCGACTCGCGTCGTGTTGCTTGTCGTCGTCATGTTGCTTGTCGTCATGTTGCTTGTCGTCATGTTGCTTGTCGTCACGTTGCTTGACGTCATGTTGCTTGTCGTCATGTTGCTTGTCGTCGTGTTGCTTGTCGTCATGTTGCTTGACGTCGTGTTGCTTGTCGTCATGTTGCTTGTCGTCATGTTGCTTGTCGTCATGTTGCTTGACGTCATGTTGCTTGTCGTCATGTTGCTTGTCGTGATGTTGCTTGTCGTGATGTTGCTTGACGTCATGTTGCTTGTCGTCATGTTGCTTGTCGTCATGTTGTTTGTCGTCGTGCTGCTTGTCGTCATGTTGCTTGACGTCATGTTGCTTGTCGTCATGTTGTTTGTCGTCATGTTGCTTGTCGTCATGTTGCTTGTCGTCATGTTGCTTGTCGTCATGTTGCTTGTCGTCATGTTGCTTGTCGTCATGTTGCTTTGTCGGTCGTTTTTGCTTGCTTGTCGTCGTGTTGCTTGTCGTCATGTTGCTTGTCGTCATGTTGCTTGTCGTCATGTTGCTTGTCGTCATGTTGCTTGTCGTCATGTTGCTTGTCGTCATGTTGCTTGACGTCATGTTGTTTGTCGTCGTGTTGCTTGTCGTCATGTTGCTTGTCGTCATGTTGCTTGTCGTCATGTTGCTTGCCGTCATGTTGCTTGTCGTCGTGTTGCTTGTCGTCATGTTGTTTTTCGTCGTGTTGCTTGTCGTCGTGTTGCTTGTCGTCGTGTTGCTTGTCGTCATGTTGCTTGTCACAGCAGTGAAAGCACATTGCAGATGGAACCCCCCAACTGATACAGGTAACATGTGTCGGTCGAACTTTCATATTTCTGGCTGTACTGCTGTTTTATGCCAGAGTTTTAATTTACGTATATCAACAGGCTTCTGTCTCGCTAAAGCATCACACCCGTAGTTGATTACAGTTGTCTTGGTTCAGCCACAGTAGGGCGGAGGTTGACACATGTCTGGATGTGATGGCACTGCACTTGACGTGTCTTAATTGAGGACGTAAACGACAACTGTCATTTGTGCATTGAACATGATCAGTCCAATTTCCGAAACACGAAGTACAAGTCTTGGCAGGAGATTGCGTTTACGGAAGGTTAACTCATCATAGCGCATAGCTTGAATCAACAAGTTGTCGCCAACATTGAATAGCATAATTAATTAATTAATTAAGTTTATTGTTTCAAATACTGTAGCTGTATGGAAGAACAGGCATGACGTCGCACCCATGATATAATCAAACTTGTGCGCAGTGTTTTATTGACTGTTTATCAGAGCTGTTTATATGAACACTAGAATATTAATATGTTGTTATTTGAGATAGCAAATTGATTCTATCTTCGAAGTCTGAGTGTCGTTTGGTCTAACAAAAGTAAAACGACGCAAGCTACCATATTGCACGTCACTCGTCACAACAACATTTCGAAAAACATTGTGCCAGTACACGTGTGAGGTCACGAGAACAGAATTATTATTTTTGCTGAAGAACATCAACATGAAAGATTAGTCAGGTCTGTGCTTACACACACTGCTATATATGTACACTGTAGACAATAAAGCAAGAAGACGCACATGAAAATTAGTGACCACATTTTCACTCAAATGTCCAACCAAGACGACCATAGACACGAACGACAATGTTTCAGGCTGTTGCAATGTTATTCCTTAATGATGTCCCCAAAGGAGATCTTGGTCGGCGGTTCACCAATTCCCGGGGATACACAAAGAGATCGCGCATTAGTCAAACCTTGAGAGGCAAACAACATGCGTTAATTATATCGGTGACGTAGTCGTCATTGCACCGGCGTCCTGTGGGTGATGTCCGCGGTGAACTCTAGTTATCGGCTTAGAAGGTAGTATCGATTGTCCAGATGCGCTGACAGGTATATGTGATTGTCTGTGGCACTCCCACGATCAGCCTACGACGTGCCAGGCGGATGGATCAGAGGGAGATAAGCGACTCACCGGGCCGCAGTGAGGAGTCGAATGCATCCGTTCGAAGACAATGACTCGGCTCTCTGTGGTCAACGTCATTCTTGAATGTTGTTGATACCGACGCTTGACTTAACACAACAGAACATTCCGGATGGTGTGTAAACGTCCGAGCGTCATGTAAGTGCAGCGCAGTTCACGGATATACACCATTGGACTTGTGAAGTATTAAAAGTGAAACATTAACGTCTATGATTTCCGCGATCGTGGGAAGTTGTTAAATACTCGTCGATGAAGCCCCTCCTCCTATTGAGCTCCTCCGGCTGCTAATTCTAAAGACTCTGGCGGTCTATAGAATTAAAGCGACAGATGGATGAGAAGGAGAAGAGTTAGAGACAGTAGAGACGAGAAGAAAAGAAAAGGACGTCACAAATCGATAGCAATATCAAGTCCAGCCGAATATTCGGGGAAAATTAGAAAATAATTACGCACACACACACACGCACGCACGCACGCACGCACGCACGCACGCACGCACGCACGCACGCACGCACGCACGCACACACAACACACACACAAAAACCACACATCACATATTTAGAAAAGATATAAATAAACATTTTTATATATATCTAATACATATATATATATGAATACTTACAATAATTGCACACCACACACGTACAATATGTTGAGGCAAAGAGGAGTTCACACGATAAGCACCATGTCGCTTCCTTCCCGCAAACCGCTGTCCTAGACACGCCACTGATAAAATGCCACATACTTACAATAATTGCAACCCACATTAAATGCACTATCAGTGATCAGAATGCTGCCTGCACCAGTATAGCGTAATGCCACGAATATCCACTTGCCGGCATGACGCCTGAATGCCCAGTAACTGTGATTGATATTGTCCCAGTTCAAAGAGACATAATAATTATGTAAGTCATATTGTATATAGCCATGCTTGTTTCATAGCTCTAGTTCTAGTGCCATGGTGTGAATGTCATTCCTATCATCGTGGTGTTACTTAAGAATATTCTTCTATACCACTCTCCTACCAGGGTAATGAGTCTATTTGTCCATAGCCAGTAGCTGCTTGGGCAGTGAGCGTCGGGTCATGTTCACGCATAGGTGGGCAAAAACCGCGCCCATCATTGTATGCAGTGGGCATGTCACGTAAAATTAATATGCCTACACGTGGTACAATTAGTTGCCTATAAAGAGTGGACATCGCAGTGCCTTTACTGACCGCTACATTAGGCACTCTGCGTCAGCACAAGACACCGCAGTGCACTGACCATGCTATGCGCACACTGAACAAATTACTTCTTAATCGAACTTCGACCGACTTTTCAGCGGATTAAGCAAGTCTCCAATATCGACGTGTCGTCGGATTACGCAATTACTCAGCATGAGCGATCGCGTCGCGTTTCGTAAGCCGCTCTCGGCGTGTCTCGTAAGCACTCGCGTCGAAGTGCAATGTCGCATAAATATATGATAATCAGGCTTAAATATTAATCATACATATCGTCTGCAGCGAGCCGATCGGTGCCGCTGTTTTGTGCACAGTCATGGTAGCATTCTTGCCTCAGTCGCCCGGCTGATTGTTCGGGCGACCAGCGCATTTACAGCCCCCGAGTACATTGTACATGTTGATCGCCCGATTGCGATGAATCGGTTCGCCTGTTGTTAGCGGACCACACGATTTGAATGGGTCACATAGATACGATGCCCGGGGCGTGAGGTAGTATTCACATCTGACCTATGCCACGGGTATTTAGACGACGGCTGTCAAGCGTGGTGTGACGACGGGATGAATTGTATAACGTGTGTGTGCATGGATAACGTATGATTTTAAACACCGAGCGCTGTTTTAAGAGTCGGTGTGATGGTGTGTTCATGACGGTGTGTTCATGACGGCGTGTTTATGACGCAGACCGCGGTGCCTCGTAAAGTGTCTGGCGAATATAATAGTTGCCCTTGGTGTACGTGCGGGCGAAAACAAGATGTTCTGTCGGGCGTGACTGCCTCCGTGTTACTGTGTGTGTGTGTGTGTGTGTGTGTGTGTGTGTGTGTGTGCGTGCGTGCGTGCGTGCGTGTGTGCGTGCGTACGTGCGTGCGTGCGCGAATGCGTGCGTGCGCGTAAATACAAACATACAAAGACGCGAGAAGAGAATGATTACGGTTTAGTTGTGATCCGACTCGGCAAATATTAATAATAACCTGTAGGCCTATCTTCAAATAATTATTTTTGTTATTATATTAATTATATAAAAACTGTTCAATCCGCTTGGATGGACATTTGGTTCGGCCTTAATAAGTTTATTACATTTTCTACTCACATATATTATCAAAACCATCTAATCTTTCATTTTCCGAAACGCACCATGACGTCTTGTTGGCTATACTTGCAATTGAATCAATTAATAATAGTTCCCAATCAATATTAATATAATTACTTAGCGTGCGTGTTTTTATTGTATAAGTTTCGTCTAAAATTGTTGTAGCAAATTGCTTCATAGCCATATTGCTTAATCAAATCAAAATTAAAATTCCTTATATAGCTTACTCAACGTAATTGACGTACATGTAGAAATGAATGTCTCTCAGTAAGTCTGTGTGAGTCTCCCGTGGCTGTGTTTGCTTATCCGGGTTAATTAATTTGTGACGGCGGCGCAAGTGGTCATTAATGCGGCGTTATTCACATAACGTTTAACGGTACCGCGCACAAACTAAACGACAACATTTTACTAAGACGCCATTACGTCGCTTCATGGTTGTAATAAAACGAACGAGCTGATCGATTTATGTATTGAGTACCTCATTAGATCGTTGAGCCGAGTGATTAGTAGGCGTGCAGTCAAGTCGCTGCGAACAGCTGGTGTGATATTGATTGGATATAAAGACCACCGTACGTAATAAAGTGACATAATAAGCGATGTTGCACTTGCTATAAAAGGAGTGTAGTTTGGTGTTCAGTCGTACACGCGAGTGATTAAATAACGCAATAAAGGTCTAACGTAAAGAGAGCCATGTTGCTATTGTGTGACTGAATACCGACCGCAAAGGTACTAATAACAACGTTGTCTCAGTAAGGACTTACATAAAGATTCCTCAATGCAATCGGCTGACAGGAGCGCTATTACAAAGCTGCAAGAGTCTCGTCTTCATAAGCTGTCTACCTGGGTCACGAGGTCAGGTCAAGCAGTCAGCCGCTAAGTCGTTCTATTTAACATGGTGTCTTACCCTAAGGCCGACCAATATAATACGCATGTTTCCTGTTACATACACACGCACGTACATACAGGAAAGCACACACACACGCACACATGCACAGCACGCACGCACACACACACACACACACACACACACACACACACACACACACACACACACACACACACACACACACCACACACACCACACACACACACGATGACGCACACGCACACGCACACACACACACGATGACGCACACGCACGCACGCACACACACACACACACACACACGCACGCGCACGCACGCACGCACGCACGCACGCATGCACTCTTTAGTCAGATTTCACTTCCGTTATTTTCCTGAAAGAATATTTTAGGACAGGAGGTAGCATTTGAGTATTTTCTTGGTATCTAGTGAGAAGAAGCGAATTCCTTAGGCCAGTATTCTAGGCGGAAAACCTATTCCAGGCATTTTGATAGCTAGTCATTGGATCGGACAGGACTATTTTGTCCAGCGTACTTTCACGTTTTGTCCGACGCACTTTTTGAAATAAACATCGTAACTTCGTTGTGTTGTAAGAACTCCTGGGATTGTGAACTTCCAGCAGAGTCGATCCGTCTGCAAACCGGAAACACGGATGCTGTTCGTGTGTAACCGCAACAACACTTGGGTCCAAACGTTAACGGCGCCTCGCGCAAAACATTGCTCACGACGGGATATATATCACAGATGGCCGGGTCATAGTCCAAAATGCACGTGAAAAGAATTAATTGCTTTACAGCGAGGGTGGTGTTAAGTGCGTGTGAGCGGCGGGGGGTGGTTGTGCGGGTGTAACGTACGTCCTGGTGGGATCAGTCGTCCCCAGCACGGGTTGCATGTCGACGGCATGACTGTATACCGCACGTCCGAACCCTGCGCTGAATGGCGCACATTGTGCTCGCATTCCACGTGAGACGATGCAAACATCGCTGAAAGGACTAATGACAGTCTTTGTCCATCCAGTGGTCAACCGTAATTGCTCCCGACCCGTGCTGACCCGTCGTCATCCAGCGACTACCCACGTCTCTTACAAACAGAGACAGACATGGCGGTCAATCAATTCAAACACTTATGTTTATACGCCGGATACCCCATCGCCAATTAATCCAAAAGAAGGATAACATAGCGTGAGAATGTGGTGTCAGTTCCAAGTATGACACCCCGCACATGTGCAGATATCGAATAAGCTCCTATTAGCGTTGCTTTTAATTAGCAAACTTCACAGGTTTGCACAGAAAGTGTAGTGTTACTTCCATTTAGCAAAACCTCGCGTTGTCTAGCTAACACTTTCTACTGACTTTCCCTTTAGGACATTGCCATTCTTTTTTACATAAAGTATACTTCTCCTGTAAAAAATCCGGCTATTTTCAATAGTTAATATTTCGTAATGAGCAAATATTATGTTATTGTGATGGTGTTAGTTTATAAGGAATTTTCTTACATTTTCAGTTTGAAAGACTTAACTTCGGTAATTGCATAACTAGCTCATGTAGACTGATTTTTTTCTGACGTTTGTGTTAATTTGAAACGTTGGGGATAGGGTAGAGTTACAATGCTCGCCCTAAATGTTCCATTGCAGGTTCAGACGATGTCCCATTTTAGATGACCTCTGGGTGGCAAGGGCAAAACCAGAGTTCTTACCTGCGCGCCCGCGTCCACTGTCCAGCTAGTTGCTGCTGTGAATGTGTCTATAACACCAGTAGTCAACGAGTTGTTATGCTTCACAACATGCAACATGGTCGGTACGTCATTGAGAATGAATATTAAACAAATTATCGATCGATTTGTTTTACATGGGACACGTAGACGACTTCCGCTGATTGACGTAACGACGACACTTTTGGGTCTAAAACCCGTTACATTTCTATTGAATATATTTATGTTCATATACACCTATTAATCTGTATGTAAATCACGTCTGGATCATGGCTGTTAATGCGTTGATTTCGTTTGGAATGGAAACATGCTTTGTCATGTTTTCGGGACACAACATACATAATCCATGACCCTGCTCGGTTGAACTGCTGCTTCCCCAGAGATGTATATCAATCAGAACAATGGAACACTCCAGTATTTAGTGTCCATAACTACGTATGCTTAGTTGCTCGGTAGTCATGCTTATGTGAATTGTTAAACGGACTACGCAACAAATGCCGTTACAATATCCTCATCACAAGTGTCAGAATGATACCAGTTTGAGACAAAAAGGTTGAAGCAATTTTTGTATGGAAAAATTGATAAATAAATGAAATGCTTTAATAATTATAGTATTAAAAAATCACCACCTTACAAAATGACTTTTCAGTATAAATGTTGCTTTTTTACTCTTAGTCAAATTCAATTATCTGTTTTCTGATGCTTTACACAACAAAACGTGATGACTAAGACATTCTTATTTATTAACTGAGGTTCGGAGCAGCGATGCAATGCTGACCGAACCTCAGTTAATAAATAATCATGTTTTAGTCATAACTTATATTGTGTAACGTTTTCTTGCTGCTTCGTGTAATATTAGCGGTACGCACCTGTTAGGATTTCGCCATGGTAGACGTTTGTTATATTATTATTGAAAAACAGTTATATAAATCCCGTTTACGTTATATGTGTGGCTGAAATTTAAGAAACCACACAGCCTTGAGAAATCCGTATCAGCGACGTAATTCTGACTGTTTAACTTTGCACCAAGAGGACTGCTAAATGATTTTCTGATGGAACTATAACATTGCTGTCATTCGTTCTACAGTAGATACACCAAACGAACTCAAGATGGTCTTCAGAATCTAGGTGTGTTTCCCAATCAGCAGTTTATCTGAGAAAATAAAATGCCCAAAATTATGTGAGTACACAAAGTACCCGAAATTATGTGAGAAAATAAAACACCCGAAGCAAACGAACAGCATCATGAGAACAACGTATCAAAAAGCAAACAACTCAAAGACTTGAAAACGCAGTGAGAATGAAATAGAAAACCCAACAGTTACAAGTGAAAACATGACTTACAATAATCCAGTATTGACCACGCGTTCTGCTTCACGTCAAAATAAATTCGACGACTCGGAAAAGAATGGACGCTACAGACGTTGGCGAAGTGACATATAAATGTGTGCAGACAACTAACACGAGAACGGACAGACAAGGAGGGGGGGTGCTATTGAACGCCACAACTTGAAGATTTACTGGGGGAGGGGCAGAACCGTATATTTGCCTCCCAAACACCGCTGTTCCCACGCCTGTTGTCAAAACCTCTTTCAGTGCATTAGACTTGTAAACTTTCGCAACAAGTAAACTCTAAAAGTCGCACAATCACGTCGTTGAAATAAATCTTGAGTCGCCTTTGTAGTCAAGAAATGTAGGAGACAACGTAGACATACTGTACACCAATATACAACACATGTATTTAGATGTAAAATGTCAAGCGTGCACTGACGACGGAATGGGTTGTATTTGCATAACGTGTGCGCCGATAACGCATGCTCTTGCAAACGTCGAGCGCAGTTAAGAGACGACGCAGTGGTGTGTTTATGTCGAAACTCCGGGGGTTCCTCGTGAGGTATGGGACAGGTGTTCCCGCGGTGTAGCGCGCGAACACAATAGCGGCCCTTGGTCTACGTGCGCGCGAAAGGGAGAGTGGGCAGATGTTCCGTGGGACGTGACTGACCTGTCAAACGTGCACCCATTGCAGGATAATATTTTTGTCCCAGATAAAATGAAAGATTACCGGTTTTGTAAAATCCAACCAAAAGGAAATAAACTTCACTTAGAGTGCAATCATTTTATAAACACTGACGGTGATAAATTGTCATTTGGTCGCATCATTGTGATGCGGACAAAGGACACGTTTTGATGCATACAATCAGCTCG
Source organism: Ridgeia piscesae (assembly GCA_025642075.2). Classification (NCBI taxonomy): domain Eukaryota; kingdom Metazoa; phylum Annelida; class Polychaeta; order Sabellida; family Siboglinidae; genus Ridgeia; species Ridgeia piscesae. The sequence goes on from JAODUO010000583.1 coordinate 343,262, forward strand.
TCCACTACCAAGATTACATGGCTTGTCGTTGCTAATGTCGCCTGTCATCCATCAAAAGCATGCCTGACTTTTGACATGGTATACGTTTATGTAAAACACGATTATTTAACCTTTTCAAACTGACATTTAAACCTTTGACTATTGACGTGACTGCGAAATGAGTAACACATGTGTATAATCTAAACGACATGTTCATAAATGATAATAATCACGACATAAGTAGCCGGAAAGAACGTACACAAAAAGGAACGAATAACTCTATGTAAACCTATACTTCTACTGCACAAAAAGCAACCTCAATTAGCAGCAGTCGCTCGTAAATGTACTGTAGGCACATCGTTTAAAATGGCATATTTAACAATACTTCAGCTCTATTTACAACCGTCATTTTCGCTGCACGGGATCAGGTCAGTGCAACGTACTTGACTCACAGAGAACTGACGCGTACGTGACATAATTGCGAAGTAGAGCATCGTTTACGTCAACTGTGGACACTTCACAGCCGCCACATTAGACACGACCGTCATCGTTGTTTAAGACGCTACACATCTCCGTAAGGAGGCCGTGATGCAGCATTTTTTCTGTCTCACGTCCGCTCCCACTTATGTGACTCACGGAGCCTCACTTACGTGACTCACGGAGCCTCACTTACGTGACTCACTGGTTCTAGGAAACATAACTGCACGTCTTCAGTTTTTGCCCACACGGCCTTAATTATACGCGTTGTTTAGTAGCTTCATGACGTCTAAATGTTCTAAACAATAACGTAAAAACATTTTCCAAGTATAGAGACCTGATACTCTTATATCATAACTTTTTCATTATGACTTTGCAATGCTACAAAATAGGTACACGTGCACTTAAACCGTTAACATTATATTTCAAATTGTAGCTTTGTTTTTAATTAAACTTTTGATATTGGAATTTAAGTATTTCAGGAAACGGTGGATTGTATACGGTACATCTTCAAACCGCAGTAAGGTTACACGTTACAGTTAAGGTTTTCGTAATTATTCATGATCAACATATAGATTTGAGTGCCATGTTTTATGGTGGGGGCATATGTACCTATGCATGACACCTTCACATGTGTGTGTTTGGCCTTTTATCGGGGGTCTTCTTAAAAATAAACAAAAGGAGTCATATAGCTAGTCTCTAGCACTTTGACCTGTGTCAGTAAAACTTTGTGCAATTGTTCTTGAGAGTGTACTAATAAAAAAACAGGCAATGCTAACATTAATGCCGGTAATGATTAATATGTAACAAGCTGATAAAATAATGACTTATTTTACAAATCACTCACGAGAAGATTTTCACACTTTGATAGTGAATATTAGTAGTTAGTAGTAGTAGTAGTAGTAGTAGTAGTAGTAGTAGTAGTAGTAGTAGTAGTAGTAGTAGTAGTAGTAGTAGTAGAGTAGTAGAGTAGTAGTAGTAGAGTAGTAGTAGTAGTAGTAGTAATAGAGTACAGTAGTATTATTAGTTTAGTAGAGTGAGTAGTAGTAGTAGTAGTAGTAGTAGTAGTAGTAGTAGTAGTAGTAGTAGTAGTAGTAGTAGTAGTAGTAGTAGTAGTAATATTATTATTATTATTAGTAGTATTAGTAGTAGAAGTAGTAGTAGTAGTAGTAGTAGTAGTAGTAGTAGTAGTAGTAGTAGTAGTAGAGTAGTAGTAGTAGTAGTAGCAGCAGCAGTAGAGCTAGAGTAGTAGTAGTAGTAGTAGAGTAGAGTAGTAGTAGTAGTAGTAGTAGTAGTAGTAGTAGTAGCAGCAGCAGCAGCAGTAGTAGTAGTAGTAGTAGTAGTAGTAGTAGTAGTAGTAGTAGTAGTAGTAGTAGTAGTAGTAGTAGTAGTAGTAGTAACAGTAGTAGTAGAGTAGTAGTTAGCAGCTAGCACTAGTAGAGCTGAGAGCAGCAGCAGCAGCTAGTAGGAGTACATAGATTATATGATGTAAGATCTATGTAGAGTCAGCAGTAGACGAAGTATTCAGCATGAATGTGCAGCAGCAGAGTAGCAGTAGTCAGTAGAGTAGTTGAGTAGTGAGAGTAGTAGTAGCAGTAGTAGTAGTCAGTAGTAGTAGTAGTAGTAGTAGTAGTAGTAGTAGTAGTAGTAGTAGAGATAGATATTATTATTATTAGCAGTAGTAGTTGTAGTAGTAGTAGTAGTAGTAGTAGTAGTAGTAGTAGTAGTAGTAGTAGTAGTAGTAGTAGTAGTAGTAGTAGTAGTAGTAGTAGTAGTAGTAGTAGTAGTAGTAGTAGTAGTAGTAGTAACAGTAGTTGTAAATATTAGTTAACACTACAACTATAACTTGAACACGCCAGTCTATAGGAACATAATTAATGATGTAAATCTATGGTAAGTCGCGTAGAACTGAAGATTCCACATTAGAACATGTGCCACCGAGTGCCGAGTTCCCCGCCGCCCTGGCCACCAACATTCCTGAGTTCACCGTCATAAATAGAGTTTACAGTCACCTAAATCAGTCAGCAACAAGTCAAAGGGGCCGAAAAGAGACGCACTTAAATTTAGCGCTTTCACTCTGACGGTTAATGTGTTCTTTTAACAAAAACATCTGCTTCGTGCGTCACAAGGGCTTACATTTTATTCTTGACATGCCATTACGCTGCTTGTATTATTTTGTTTCTGTTATTTTATTTCTCGGTATAAGTGTTTTCTTTCATCCTTGTTTTTTCTTGATTCTTTAAGCGTGAACTCTTTGTTTCAACCGTTGTAAGGGTTCAGTTCAAATGTATTTAGTTGTAATATCTAGCGTGATGGTTACCAAACAGACCAACGCACAGCCGACGTTTCGAGTACGTTTGATAGTTTGATACGTTAGAATCAGGAACTGAAGCAAGAAGAAAATGAACAACACAAATAGCAGTATTACATACAATAAATCCAGTAAAATGCGGAAGATTCCCTGCATAAAAAAACGAATAACTTGATAAAACTAAGATATGGAGCTTTCTCTACGACATATCTTCCTTTAATCTGCAGTGCGCCCGTGAAAATAAAACACTGTTTATGTTATCATCCAAAGGCATTGACGAAATCAGTTAATTAACAAACGACGCATCTGCAAATTTGTAATTTCCTCCACTTTTAGATTGCACGCGGTGTTCGTCTGACATAGCTAGAAGTACACGTTGTGGGCATGCGTGTTAACAATATCAGGTCTGAATGGTTCAATGTCAATGTAAGCGCAGTGCTTATAAGTCACCGTAGATATATTACCGCTTGCACGTCACACAAAAGAAAACAATACTTTAAAGCATAAACTGAAAAGCGCTTTGACTATCTCGCTAACTTATCCAACAAACGGCTAACCAAATAACACTGTCTGCTGCAAAATCCTCCGAAAGATTATAATGTTTGAATAACCGAGTGATTGGCAGATAACATGCATATCTTCCGTTGTCACGACCTGTCGGAAAGCGACACAAGTCATAAGCGGGATTAGTCGATTATGCCATGCTATCGACTGTCCGTTTGCTTTCGACCATGCGCGGTTAACAAAATTGATTTCAACGACATTCCGCTGTCTGGCGCTTGGCAACTATCTGTGATATCCGCCGTATCTGCACTTAACTGCTAGTAAAATAGCAACATGATTTAAACCGGGCAACGTACGGACAACGTATGTGACACTGTGGGTCACAGTGACCCGGATAAGTACCCTGACGTCAATCGCCTGTGAAACTTATGTCTTATTTGAACTTTTGCCAAACACTTCACAATAAACGAAATTCGCGTGAACTAACTATCACTCCGAATATCGCCTGGTTTATTGTATCATTTAAGCCGAGTCACGACGAAATCGAGTCAAGTCATTGGGCTCGAGGGTCATTACGGCACAGGTTAACACACGACAATGATTAAACAACACCTCTGAAGGTAGCCTAATTAGTGACCTACACGAAATGTTGCAAAACAGGGCATTTCAAAAATTAAAGGCAACATTTTGCAATTTAAAATAGCATAACAATTTATAGGAAATATATAGTGTATATAAAGAAATTAATATACAAACAGAATGCTTGAGTTTTTACTTCAAATATCCAGTAAAATGCACGAGTCATTATGTAAGTTTTTTTTGTATACCATAAAACGGAAACTATCGGTGGTGTTCGTGCAAACGCGTGCACATTTTGACGGGAATAGCACATGCAAGCGCACGACTCAAGCATGGCTGAGTAGATAATCCACCAATCCTTTTAAGCGCTAAATTATTCAAGTGTTGGGTTGGTATTTTGGGACACAGCGACCTACGGTGGATTATTTAAACAAAACTATGTTTTATCAACAGACAACGCATTTACATTGTCTGTGCACATCTCACACACAAAAATGTAAGCGCAGTGCTTAGAAGTCACGGTAGAAATGTTACCGCTAGCACGTCACACAAAAGAAGACATCACAATGTCAATGATTGTACGTAAAGTCATTGTATATTTCGATTATACATTCCACCCCTTTGGAACTATCAGACATGAAGGTTTTCGTTGTTGATGAACAGTAAACAATGATACGAAGTATTGAATCGATATCCAAATGTGATGCGATCCTTTTCCTTCATAAACACTGTATGTGCTGGGTTTTTTTTATTCGAGACCCGGATAATTTACTTAGCTAAGAAGGCTCGTGTACCCGGCTATAACGTAAACACGAAGACAGATTTTTATCATTAATCGGTCAATGATGATCCGCGTGTGTTACAGATTGCAGTATGGAAGTCTCTGAGGGACACGAATAATTCAGCGTCCTACGGTGGTTAGGACACGTGACCCTCCGGTCACCACAGTTCGTAGCAGATGCTATTCTATCAAATGTTGCCTTGACATATATGATATAACATGTGTTGTTATAATTACATTTAATTTTTCGCTGACATATGTATATCCGTATGGCGCTAGAGACTGCTGTGTATAATATGTAGTGACAACGAATTTGCTCTGGTATAATGCTGCTGTATCTCGTATTATTTAAACGTGCCAGTAATGACTTATGAAAAAGAAAATTCCACATCACCCGTATTCCCCAGTAAGTCACGACTCCCTCTATAAGCGGTCGTGTCGATATCCAACACATTACTTTCCAGCATCGGTTATGACTAGTGAAATGATGTTTTTTGTTTGTTGCGCATCTGAGCTTTACATTTTAAGGATATAGGCGCAATAGAAGTGTTATTATTATTATTATTATTATCATTATTATAATTTTCATGAAATGTGTTCACAGGGGTAGACACCTATAAGTGTTTCACTTCATGTCTACCCCTTTTCAAAACGTATTTCTTAATTGTATTTCATTCGTACCATGTGACTTATTATTATTTGTATTTGTATTGCCTGCTTTTTAATGTTGTGTGTTTTGAAATAAATTGTATTGAATTATTATTATGATTATATTAACATAATAGGTCCTACATCAAATTCCCGCACGGCATATATAGCGCAGACTAGGCCACAATACACTGTATTATTCTAATTAATTAACAACCAATCATTTGTAATAAAGTACTACCCTATTGTGGTTTATGGGAACATAAACTGCAGTGTCGGGGAAGATTATTAATGGGGCTTTCACACCTGTGACATTAGAAACAAAACATTCTGGTTCCGCCAAAATGAACGTTCTTAATCTGAATCTTACTGGGGTACGTCGTAAGAAGTCAACATTGACTATTGTATACGACAGAGGGTGTGTGTGCATGTTATTGAATGTGTGAGCCACAAGTCAGGCGGCTTAAATCAGTTATAGTTTCAGCTTGAACTTGCGACTCGTTAAGTTGATTGCAGTCAACACTGGTTTTCTTTAAAAAGATATTTGTTAACTTGGTCAGTGTGGTGTTCAGTCACAGTTGGTGATATCTTACATTGCATGTCCGTCTGCGAATGTATGCTTATCTTGACATATAAAGTCGCCCGGTTCAACAGAAAATGGCAGTGGTGGTTGCATGTTGTCAGCTTTATGTGCATGTAGGCGGAAAACCTATAAAGAATTCAACGCAACGGCCAGTCCTATTCAATTGTATCAATCAGGGGAGTTGCGTGACGTGATATTGCAAATAGTTTCCCCTGGAATGTGGATGGGTATCTCTGCCACGTGCCGTCTGCTAAATGACACGTCGCTCGCACGAATCTGTTATAAACATCTAGTCAAGATCACGATTGCGCCCCGGTTCCACGGTTCTGATTCCAGAGGTTGGCACGCGGGTACAAAAGTGGCGCCCCCTGCCGCATAACACATCGGCGACGACGCAACTCGCCCAACTGCAGGTGGCGCGCGTGTTTCTTTGAGCAGAACACGAAAAACCGCACAGATTTGGTAATGGAAATAATTATCGAACCACCAAAACATAAATACTATAAATGCATGTAAATCTAAATACAAAAAGCGTACATTTACAAATTGTGGTATGTGTTAGTTGCTGTATTTTATATTTATATAATAATATGCATTGATTCCAGTATGTAAACAAGACAAGTGCACGTGTAGCAACGATTGTCTGGGGTAAGCTTACATAAAAAAGTCAACGACTTCCTCTTTGCCCCTGCAAATATTGTGTATACACATATATACGTATATTTTCTGTATAATGTGTTTTTGCATGATTATATACTGTCTTGCCTCAGTTACTTAACATGGTCGGGCCAAAGAAGTAGGGCCTACTAGGCTACTCCTGCCAGCCTGCATATGATATATACCTACGGCAGCATCGTGAATCCCAAGATTATTCATCGAGCCACCAACAACGAAGAGGCGCATTTTCCTTGTATTATCCATTTCAGATGTTGCAAAGGGTATTTAAATTGCTCATAAATTATGTTAGCAGGTTTTCTCGAGCAAACTGCTTAACCCTATTTTCGCTAGCCTCGGTTACCCAGGCTCCGTGAGGTGGCAGCACTTTTAAGCCACTCAACACCGCCTGGGGAAAGAAAGGCTCTGCGTTTGTTAGGCCTTACCCTATATTAGGGTAGAGACGCTGATTGGCTCTCAGGCCAACTATGAAATAAAAATGAAAATAACGATATACTAACACAAGATAATGATATCCTACGAAAAGTATTCAACATTGAACTTATATTACCACAAAAATAAGTAAGAAAATCTAATTTACAGTTGTTTATAAAATAAGAATTACGGCTGGATTAACCAGTATCCGTGAGGTGGCAGCATTGTTTAACCCCACACGAATAAAAATACAAATTAAATAAGGAAACTTTTTTTATCGCATACAACGATGTCTTTGTGTCCTGAAAGATGGCGCGGTGAAAGGATTGTTAGCAGATCCCCAAAAAGCGTATTGTACGCTGCTTGTCATTTGATGCGTGACGGCTTTAAGATTAGACCCTACTGCAGTGTAGACTCGGTGTTTACGTCGCAGTGGCACTGGTTCAGGCTAATCCGATCTTATAATTAGTATCAATTAGGCCTACATTCGATGACTGGCACGTTCGAGCAATTAACCGTTTTATTCGACAGCAGTCTCGTCAGTGCACTCTAATACCGTAATACCACACACGATTGTATAGTCTTTTGGCTGATAAAAGTTCCATCGCGTCCATGGTAATAAACTATAGGCATGGAAGTTGTAGAGAAGAGAAGGTACTGACGTTATCAGCCGCAGCGCCCCCTGGCATACGAGGATGTCTACACCTTTCGTTTAGCAGTCTCTGGTCACAGCTATACTGTAGTAATTTTGTACTGATCATCGGGCCATTTTCATAGGAGCATATATCGGACTGGCCTTTCAAAGGGCTGTGATGGTTCAAACGAATATCTTTTTTGAGACTTTGGTAAACATTTTCAGCAATCGCCTGCATAAGTTTATGTCACCCATGTCATCCTTTCAAAATGTGGGAGTTCATTACAATAACCAACTGTGAGCTAGGGTATACTTAAATATGTCAGAATGTCTATCTCTGTAGCACTGCCTCCCTCCCCTCTTATACGACGACTGGAATGATTAGTTAACGTTAAATAATTATAGTTAATTTGGGGTAATATTAACATTATTTAAGTTTCAATTGGGGGATCTCAACGTAGCAGTAAATTCCGTACATTTTAGCACAAGTAGCGTAGGTTGTAGACATAGTTGAGTCGGTAACATGTTTCGCTACGTTCCTGTCGCAGAAGAGAAGTGCAAACGACAACAGCAATTGTTCTCAACAGGCTCCGTGTGTTTTATTATTACAATGCACTAATTATATATCCGTAATACAGTTTGGATTTAAACACATTCATGGGCAGCAATAGCCGCAGTTCTCATATTAAACACGCTGGTATGTGATCAGGTCTGTTACACAGCGAGCATAACTATTGTCCGTTCTGACCAATGCACATAACGTGACTAGTAGGTATATGCGTCGGCGATGTCCATTATACTGAGCAATGGTCAGTAGGTCTATCGGTACAATCGGTAATGCTTCGGTAACGTTACCAAACAGTGACATGGCATATGTCCTGGTCACGTAAGGAACCAGTACAGACATTTCGCGTCGCACGTTGTGCATCGCATCGTCTGTAACGATCGAGGCGTCAAAGTTCGGCGGATGATGTCGGTCCGACGAGTACATCACTCGTGTGCGAGGTCCTGGCGCGTCCCCCGCGCCGTTACTCTCGGTGAGCGACGTGGGCCACGGAACCGAGCCGACGGTGCCGGTCCGTCGGCCTCTGTCGCTGCCGTGCCGTGTGCTCCAGCGGAAGGTCGCTGTCTCCGTCCAGCGAGTCCGGGACGAAGAGGAGCGAAGTTGTTGAAACGCTGAATGTCATCGATCTAAAACCAAAACTTGAATTAGAAAATTTAAAATATCTGTGACTTGCTAAGAAACCAGCTTCTAAAGGAGCGATTACACATGCACCTTGTGCATGATGTGTCGCCGTTAGGTGCCTGCTGACGTCATGGCTGATTCCTCCACGTAAAACCAGAAAGAAGACAACACTAAATAAGTGTGCAATAACATCACATTAATAGAACCGTTGTCCTACCTGTTTGATTAATTATTATGTAGCGGCATGAAAGGCCAGTAGCCTCGGTTACCCAGGCTCCGTGATGTGGCCGCACTTTTAAGCCCCTCAACTGTCTTCTCGTCGTAGTTCCGCAGCCGACCGACAGTCGGTTTAAGCGAGACTAAGCAACCTGCCGAACGACCCAGGTACGATCACCTGAATGCAAACATAAGCTTAGAATTAACAAACTAAGCAATGTAAACTGTGACCTTTATGTGGAATGAGCAATTGCATCAATACCTTTTATTTGCTGTTCCTACTTCTCATGTCCAATGACATCACGGGCTACGCTTTGCACATACAACAGAAAAAGGACATAATTAGTAGAGCAATATAAACTTGTAGAACCAATTTTTCTAAGGCTGAAAGCCACATACATGTCAGTTAAAAATTAGCTATAGAAATAGCATGAATCTATAGTTACCTTTTGCTCGATACTCCGGTTTACTCCGTCTTCCGATTTCCGTTGACGTCACACTGAAAACAAAAAATGAGAGTTAACAGAGTAGCAAGCGAATAACCTGATTAGGTTCTCTTCTGCGTCCTCTTCTGTCTCTTCTACTCATCTTCTGCGTCCACTTCTGTGTCCTCTTCTGCGTCCTCTTCTGTCCTCTTCTGCGTCCTCTTTCACTTGTGTCCTCTTCTGCGTCCTCTTCTGCGTCCCTTCTGTGTCCTCTTCTGCGTCCTCTTCTGTCTTCTGTCCTTTTCCTTTGCCATCTTCGTCCACTTCTTCCTCTTCTGGTCCTCGTCCTCTTTTGTCTCTTCGGTCCGTTTGGTCTTAGTCTCTTTGTGTCTCTTTGCGTTCTATCCTCTTCTCGTCCCTTCTGTCTCTTCTGTCCTCTTCCTCTTCTTGCCCTTCGTCTCTTCGTCATCTTCGCTCACTTCTGGTCTTCGCGTCCTTTTCTTCTTGGTCACATAACCTGAAAAACAATTATCAGATAAGAATTAGTCACATACCTTCTGCTCGATACTCCGCGCCTTCATGTGTCCGCTGTCATCTCGGCTGACACTGCATCTGAAACACAAAGAAGAATAAAGTTGAAATAGCAACAAGTAAGCTGGCCCGTCATCATGGCTAGAGACACTTTCTGGGTATTGGCAGCTGGTTCAGCTGCATCATGGACTAGCTAGAGGCAGGGAGAACGTTTTTCTTCTTCTGCTTCTTCTTTTGCACACGGTTTTAAAATTTATTTATTGATCGTGTTGCTATGTCTATATTTTCATCAATCGCTAATAATCAGGTATTACTTAATGTAAACATACATCCATCATGAATTGTTTTACGGAAAGCGCGCCTGTATTCTCCTAAAAAACTGTTATAATAGAACACTGAAATAAAATGGCAACCGGAAGTCTAGTTATGAGAATAGAGCGTCTGTACCGGTCCGTGATGTAACGTAGCTCTTCGCGACCGTGACGTCATATAATCGAAAGGCAATCTAAAAATGCTTACTTCTGTAAATAACAACGTTGAACGTAAAATTACTTTGACACTATTTGCTAACTCCCTTTGTGGTGCTACTGAGTGATAAAACACAATAACAAAAACTACATGTCCGCGTACTTTGCACGCTCTCGTAACTGTTTAGCATCGCCATGATACTGTTGCAACAACAGTCGACTTCACATTTTGTGTGGCGTACATTTCCGTCGTTGATCACACTTGAAAGTTCGCTACCATTTCAGCAGACCTACCTCCCAGTTGTGTGTGCAGGCTCGTTCTCATGTTGTGATTAAACACTCGGGCGATCTACGTTTCTTCCCGATAGCAGCGGCGCTTCGCCCAATGTCTCCTCGATCGTTCGCCGTGGATAATGGAAACGACTATTGACGTCATTTCCGCACCAGCAGACACGTGTGACGTTACTCTCGTTTAAACCATGAACGCGCGAAAACGGTCTAATTACGTAAGGTCTAGACGACATGTTCATCTTATGCAATAATCCTTTTTTATCCTGGATTATTTTAGCTTGGATTACTGATAAAATGGTAACATGCACTAATAATTATAATGACGATGATGATGATAATTATTTTTCCATCATGGGGTGCTCTATAATAGCAAATTTATCAATATCACATACCAAACCATAAAAACTGTAATGCAAAAACATGCACTCATTACTACTAAATAAAATCAACTATACCATTTAAAAAAAATTAAATGTAAATATACAAGTACAATAATAACAGTATATGATAACATAGTATTAGATGCCTTATAATAAATTAATTAAAATAAATGTGTTAATAACTAATTAAGATCATTCAGTGTTAAAACAATATCAAAAAGATTTTCAGGGTCACTTTAAATTGGCTGACATTCGCACATTGGGCTGTCGATCCCATGCTATTGGAGCTGCGCATGAAACCGTTTTTAGTTGGACCAGTGCAGCTGTACCGGCATCTGTGCACAGCAGGCATTTACCAACCATAACAATTTATGTAATAATAAACTAGTTTCGCCGTCTCGACAAGTACGTAAGCCGCCCAATTAGTGAGCTACGAGTATCAGATCTCCGCCGCAGAATTGCTCGTTCTGCTTTGTTCTGACGTTCTTGAATGCGTTGCAGGTCACCCAGACGTCCCTTGGACCTCACGGAGTCCCATTATTCTACGATGGGATCGATCACAGTTTTGAAGAAAGTGTTTGCCGTGTCTGAGGAGATAACGAATTATGAAGTTCTCTTCCACACGGTGTTTCCCGTTCATAATAGGAGCCAGCGCGCCTGCAGCAGACGTGGACCATCTCATTCCTGGAACTTCAACCCAAGCCAAGAAAACGTCTTAGTATCAAGGCGCACATGGGTAGAAGAAGTTTGGGAACCGCACCTCTTGATAATTACTCAGTCTTAGAGCTGGTCCAGCGGGCTAACTGAAAACCGTCCGTGGGCCAAATCTGGCAAGCCAATCAGGGTTTGTGGAATGTTGGCTTACGATAAATATTATGTTGAAGTCTTGACGAATGTCTAGAAAATCCCTTAAGTTCAACACGGCCCTACCGATCCCAGACATGCAGCCGTTGGACCAGAGTCTCGGTGCTTTCTTGGCTGTTCTGAAATAATATTATGAAAGTTTTACCATGATTAATCCGACTTTAGATGCTTGCCAATAACTTTCTGAACAATAATAAGCAAGACTGTCGAGCACCAAGATGACGTCCACTTCGTCGGTAGTACCATCCTCGCGCGAATTGGGGCGGGCGCTAGCGTAGTCTCGTTTAACCGACTCTCGCTTGGCTGCGTAACTTCGACGAGAAGACAGTCTGGTGACTTTGTCGGCGTTTGAATGTTATCCGTGTGGGGCTAAACAGAGCTGCCACTTCACGGAGTCTGGTTAATGCTGTGATCATTCCTGCATCATAAACAACTGCTAATTTGTATTTTTGTTTATGTGAATATACGTTTAATTTTGAATAGTTTTTATAATAATTATAGTAATGTAATATATATATATATATATATATATATATATGGTATCCTTATTTAACTTGTTATTTCAAAGTCGGCCTGAAAGCCAATCAGCATCTCTATCCTTATCTGGGGTTAGGGCACACCCTGGTGGACACGTCGGCAGGCCATAATATACACCAGGCCGAGTTGAGGGGCTAGACAGTGTTGCCACCTCACGGAGTCTGGCTAATCGAGGCTAGTGTTAGCGCTGTTCTTACGGATGGAGCGTCACGATTGGCGAAGTCTATAAACTAGTTCGACTCGGCTAAATCAAACCCCATTCGTAGGGGATTTGCCAGGCTTAATTAGTTTGCATGGCAAACGGCGCTGGCTTTCGAGGATGATCGGCACACTTTGGACAAAGCAGAGGTCAGCGTCAGTGGCACAATGCTGTATGTAATTGACAGACTAACGGAGAATTAAAACGTTGACTGCGTGGATATATGTCCAGTATAACAATAACAGAATTAAAATATATACATTTATTTACGTGACTATGTATGTACATTAAGGCATTTCATTAGCCTTAGTTAACAAGAATACTGAACGTAGTTCCAACTTGATAAACCAAAGCCAAATGGTATCGTTTTGTACAGTACTCATTCATTTTCTGTGTGATTGTCATGGTCATTACTCAATACGTCAACGACAGACAGCTTTATATAAAAACATGGCGACCCAGGTGACACCACTGTCGCACCAACATTGCACGTCATAGTGGCAAAGCCTCATATTACCAATGGTAGGATCTGGCTTGTGTAGCCATTTCTGCGCTGCATAATTCTGCTCACTGAACGTTGTTCAGTTCACTGGACTGTACAAACGAGTCCAGTAGCTGCAGCAGAGGGCAATTTACAACAATTTTCTGTAAACTTGTAAGTCGTTAATAGTAATACTAATCTCAATAAAAAATGTCTTAATGTGTCAGTGCACATGTACTTGTAAAAAAAATTCTTGTAGAAAATCTTAATTAACAAATTGCATGAAGCAGGAACATGACTGAACAACAAATCAACTGTTGAAAAAAACCTATATTTTGTCATCGCATCATTTATCAATCTGTTTTAACTGCAGTAAAGTGGTATTAATTTACAGTTTGATGCCATGTCGTAAAACTTGTATATGATAAATAACTTCGGTTTTTTCAAAATATATTAATGAACAAACAACCATAATTGAGACACTACAAACAGGCATGTGTTATATGTTATACTCAATTGAGATATTTCAAACACTAAAACAGTCAGAGTTCCAATGCCTTGTAAAATGTCATCCTGCTGGTAAAAAATCATTGTATATCCCTATTGGATGCCAGGCCCGAGAAATACAAGAAGTAACACATCTGTCAGGGAATAGGTGTTTGTGCACTCTTATGGAGACGATTCTGTGCTCGGCCTGTTGAAGAAAAATCTAACTCTCGTTGCATTACCTACACAGGGTTAGTGTCATATGACAACTCGTGGTTTATTAAATATACATTGCACCGACTCGTGGCTCTCAGTCCGAGTAGAAAACACCAAAGCTACGTAAATGTCTCTGCACCAAATCGAACGTTGTGAAACTAATGCCGACTGCTATGGGTCCTTTGATCCAGTTCATACTGAGCCCCTTGTACAGCCCTCGCTTCACGCCTTCTGTCTGCGCTATCAGCTTCAGTGTTCCCCACGTCGTCCGGTATTTGTCCTCGCACCCCATCACACCTGGAGACAGAACAGGTAAAGGTAGCCTCTTAGTCAGTACAGTAATTACTCGCATTCATCCACTTATTATTTAAAAACATTCCACAATCAAATTATTTTACTACCTGCAGACAGACACACGACAGACAGCACACTAGACACAACACACACACACAGACACACACCACACACACTCACTCTAACTACCCTTACAAACATAACCATACAGAAGACAAAACTTAAAACTTAAGAATATAAGTAGGAAGTACGGTAATTTGAAGTAATTTTTAGAAGTGTCATTGGTAATTAATAACGCAAAGGGGCCATTAAGGGGATTCCACAATTCAAGAAACTGCTGGTCAGAGTGTGTAACCCAACCAACATCCATTGGCATGATATCTAGCTGAGATTTGCTCACTACCAAAAATACGTACACAGACGCCGCATCTGTCAACTCGTGTCTTACAATTCACACCTATTAACATATATATTATATAACACCTGTCAACCAACGTATTACACATGTCTGTAGGGTAAATCTGTACTTTTCTATAGAATATTCTAATAAAATGATAGGAATACGCAACGCCAACTAACGTCAAGCTTAGCATCACTTCTTCAATTCTAAATGTTGGTGTCATCACCTTGAATAATACTGATGTCTCCGTGATGTCGCTGATCACATTACACTCGCCAACATACGAGCCTTAAACAAATTACATACAAATCTGTGTTTTGAGAATACCGATCATAGGGTCTGCTCACCTGCAGTTTGCATCCTGCGTCGTACGATGTCGAGTGGATATGACGAGGTCTGTCCAAACAGCCCCGCCGTCGCTCCAAAGCACATCCTCTGTAAGGGCGTTGGCTCCTTGCCTCCCGTCGTGTCTGTCCACAAACATTGGGGCACATTTATTTGGTGTGTGTCAAGAGTCAGGAAGAAAATGACATTGTACTGTCAACTATCTCATCTGACTTGCTATAAAAAGGGCTACATTTCCATTCAAAAACACCACAAACTGTGTTCCTTTAAGTAGTTTTTAAGTATGTGTACAATTCCACTGGTTAACTACCCATGTTAAGTGCCTTTTTAGGACATTATGACACTGTTTCTTGTACTAACATTTATACTATATCGGTTGGTTAAAAACATAAAACATGCTATTATTGTGGTCATTCGCCTCTGGATATTTAAATACATTATCTGGTAACTAACTAAACAAGAACTAATAAATATGCGTTTTTACAAAACACAAGAAAACATCTTAAATCTATTAAAAACACCCACAAAAACACAGTCATGTTTGAATGTGAAATGCTAACAATGATTTATTGGTTTATTAAACATAATTTCCTATGAAAAAGTGTTATGGTTATAGTTTAAAATATTAAGTTATTGTACCATCAATTTCGTGTTTTTTCAGGTTGAGAAATTTTGAGGATTTATACAAAACCACCCAGCCAATGAGAATCATGGAGGAGTACACTGCCTGAAGATGGGTGGTCCTAAATGCTAGACAACACAATATATTGTTCTCTGTCCCATATCACAACACAAATTATAACGTACTAAAATAGAAATTCAGATGGTATTTCAAGAGTATATTATATCAACTATCAAAACATGTGACCAACTTTACACTCATAAAAACACCAAGGTTGGAAGCGGACCATTTAGCAAAGAAATCAAAAGCCAAATATTTGTAACATGTTAAAAAGGCATGCTCCACGTCGATGACAAACGTACCGGAAAGCCGTTTCTTCAATGTTTCATACGTGAAGAAACTTGTACCCGCATATGGTATAACCCCAAGGACTGTGGGTGAAATGCCCCTGTACAATGTCTTCAAACCTTCTGTTCTGTAGATCTTTTTAAACACTTCTGGCAACCCTTTGTACCTGCAAGTGACAAAACATATATCACTGTGTCGTTTCTGTAATGGGAAACAACACAATATACATTAACAAACGGGATAAAATATGGTTTTCTATTTATGGAGTAGTGACAATGTAATAAATAATCTGTCTGCACCCCACACAAATAATGCATTTTAAACAAAATACATATTCAGTAGTATGCAACAAAACACTGACAGTTGATTTACATGTTTATATTATTATTGTGTTTATTTCGCATGTGTCAACCTGAAGCGACTCAAGCAAGACCTTGAGAAAACATCCGTAAGATCTACCAAAATACGTACAAATTTACTATACAAACATAAAAAAATGTATATATATATACATATCTTCATGGATATTTTGCATATCTTACATATATATATATATATATATATATATATATATATATACACACACACACACACATACATAATAGACGAGATTGAAATTCCGTTTCCAGTCGTCTTGGTAACAGCATGTTTTCACTTCCTTATGGCCTGGTCAACTATCCCTAATCCCGATCCTTTTCCATCTCTTTCAATTTTTTTTCTTCAAAATTATAAATATCTGCAAGGATTGCTGAGAATGCCCATAGCCCATGCATGCTGGTGGCATACAAACACGCATGCACGCACGCACACACACACACAACACACCTACACCACTCCAGATGCATGCAGTAGTAGATCCCAGGGCAATGAAACAAACAGTACTGAATCTATCAAACACTAACTTATCATAGTTATTTTCTGCCTTGCCCTTTGGTCAAGTGTTATCATGCAATATCTACAACACCGTAGTGTGTACACAAAATTCACACCAGATCACTGTGTCAAAGTTCAACGAAACAAGTTGTTTCTTAGACATCCACATCAAATTGCAATGATAAAAAAACATGCATACACAGGACACAATTTTCTAGGTAAACACAACACTGTGGCAGATGTACGTCTAACTCTACTTGTATGTACTGTCATAATGAGTGGTTGATTACATTAAACTTCAATGCAAAGTATTGACCGATCAAGATCAGTTTCTATGAAGTTAATTTATTGATCAACTACTGTGGCACTAACTGTTTTGTGAATACACTGTAAGTCTGTGACTACGGTAAATTATAACTACCATAACTCATAACTATAAAAAGAAGCCATTTACAAAATTAATTACAATATTAATATATTTAATGATATGATTAAAATATGACATAACCGTACAGCAGAACCTAACTGTTAATGTCACTCTCAAGACTATACAAAAGTGACCTGACTAACGAAGTGACTGAAATACTGGGTAATATACTAGACTTTATTGTTAGAGAAAAAAAGGGGATTATCTTATGGTGACCTTAGTTGCAAGGTGGCTGGATTAACAAAGTGAACATAAAACAGTTTTACACTATACTAAGGTGACCTTAATTGTGAGGTGGCTGCATTATTCAAGTGACCACAAAGTGAAGTTCTGACCACAAACTACATAAAACATAGATGGCTACAGTGAATGAATGAGTGAATCCTTACGCTTGTTTTGACGTGACGGCCATACGCGCCCTTGCCATATCGAGGGGGTATGTCATGATCACTGAGGTCACCCCTGCCAGTGACCCTGCCACGTACCGCTTGCCGTGTGGCAGACTCCTGCAATACAAAGCTTGATTTCTAATACATCAAAACAAATTTCTAATATACAAAACTTTTGTAATACTAATTTTGTTTTATATTAAAACGTTTTAATATTACACACAGTGATGCCGTAAGTCCAGAGGACTAAAATAGACATTAAGCAAGAAAGAGCAATGGACCTGTCAGGATGTAACTAAGTCAACTCACCTGTAGTTTGTTGGACTGAGAATGTGCTTCCACTGTTCATGGGCTGCATACTGGATAGCGGCGTAGGGAATGATTCGAGCCATCGTCGCTGTGTTTCCCCTCCACAGACTCAGGAGCCCTTCCTGCTTGAAGCTCTTCACCAAGAACTTCACTGCCGCTCGGAACGAGTACAGCTTCACACTTGAAACTGAGACAGACAGTATATTATTAACAGACGTGTTGCGATTTGTGTGTAACTCTATTATCATTGCCACTTGCAAGGGGTGCAGGTCAACCCTAATCTAATTTTTTTAGACCCAGCAAAACTCATGCCCCTCCCTGTTCGATTGAACACCATTGCGACTTATCTTGCACAAATGTTCGAAAACAAATATCCAACCATTGTCTAGAGCCAGATTCATACAACTTAGTCAACAGGAGCAACACAGACAGCAAACTTGCCCAAGGATCAAAATAGCAACTTAGTTTTTGAAGTTGTGTTCTATCAACTGAGAATCCAATGCTTTGGCCACTTGACCACTTCACCATTGTACACCATTAAAAATGTCAATGAAAGAAAACCGTCTTATACATGCGACAACCATTTCGGTATACTTTAACAAAATTAGTCAATTTTCATGTTTTTATATATTCAACGTTAATGTATGGAACAGCTATAAATAATATTAATAAAAAGTAGGTACACACTAACTTTGAAAATTAATTTTAGTCCTATCCATCGGTGCTATCGTAGTTTTTGCGACCGCGCCTGCCACTGCTCCTGCCACCAGGGACGTGAAGATCTTATTGTGACGAGGAATCTGTAACCGTAAACAGTTTACATTTGTGAAAAAAGTTCATCATGTTTGACTTAGCTAAATGATCAAGATGTTTTCTTAAGTAGATACACAACGCTAATTTCACCCTCTTCAATGTTTTGTTGGTGATCTTCATCGGGAACTGTTTGTTCTCTGCTCGCCAGATGACGTGTTGAGCAAAGAATAAAGAAAAGGATCACTACCCACAGAAGACAAGTTGACTACGATAACAGAATAAGTCAATAGAAAAAAAATTGTAAGACTGGGAGAGTGCCAAAGTTGTGGACAGGGAGACAAGGAGATGCACAATGGATTAAAGAAGCCATCTAGGCTAAGACAACACAGCAGAGTAACACACTGAAGGAGGTGAATTTCTAGTTGTGTATTCTGTATTAAGAAAAACATGTTTACATAAACAGTTCACATTAATAACAATGCATACATAATGTGTACACAAGTAGAGTAAATAAACCACAATCTGTTAGATGTAGAGCACGTTGATATTAATAGCAATGTATGAGCTACGTGAAACGTTTGATAATGTATGACCTTCATGGTTTGTCAATAAAATGTATGTTGTAAATAAATGTGTCATTTTAACTGAAATTAATGCTTATAAACTGTAGCAAAGATGATAATTCAGAATGTGGTGTGAACGTTCAAGTGTGGCCATCTGGACAAATGTGTTCAATAAAATATCACAACACGTTTAGTTAATTCTGAGGTCTGTAAACAACAGTAACAACAAATATTATGATCCGAGACAGTTATTCCAAGCAACCATGAGATACCTACTCTTTCATGGAGCGTGTCATCTTCATAAGCTGTTGGGCCTGTCAGCGTGCTCACCGTGTTTCTGCTTGACAGAATTGGAACTACATCACGTAGTTTGATGTCTGGTCTGTCTGTATTCATTCCCATGATATCTGTCACCTCTTCCAACCGTCCTACAACAGTAACAATGACAACTGTAATGACACCACATCAATTTACAGAATTACACTGTCTTTAATGCTTAGAATGTCAAGATTGTAAATGACACGGGTTCATAATTTCCCCGGGGTTTTAAACTCGTAATAACCCCACTGTGGCATAAATCATGCAATCACAGCTTGTGGGATGGTTCATCTATCAGCCACGGTGTCAGCAACCATTCAGCTTTGTTTGATAAAGTAGCCAAGGTGGTACGATAGTTGCTAAATAGAACATGGTATGTCACATTTGCTGCCCTGTCTCATAAATCTTTTGCAATTCATCATCAGCTCGTTTCTTAAACACCTAACTGATTTATGTTGCCGCCATTTCCCATACATTCCCTTAACATTCCTGTGTTTAGCCAAGCCCAAGAGATAGCATACATGTAATCATTTGTATATGTTTTAACATATTAACTTGTTTCAGCTAAACTCTTCAAACAAATTAACAAGTAATAAATTATGGTTTCTTAGATCTGGTGCTGTGGAAATAGTTCAATGTTGGGAATCCCAATGTTGCTTACATACCAAGTGAACACAAAACAAACTTACGAACATCAAGACGTAGTATACAACTATTACTAAATAAACCTAAATAAACTCTACACAGCATCAACCGATACGTTGAGCATACGTAGGTGTACTAGATTCAGTACGCTCGGATGGTGCCGGTGAATAACGACGAACTCACGAAGCTGCAATGCTACCGCTGCAATAGAGAACAACCGTCGCAGCTAGTGTTCTAGTGAATCACCAAGAGAATGGAAATTCCACCACCTACCCGATCCTCGTCACACTTGAGATATCCTAAAAGATCAAATACATCGATATATTATGTTTATTTCGCGATATAACCCACGTGACTCACCTTTGCCATTTCTAACTTGTGGCGCTCCGACTTCTGTCGGGTTGTTCACATCAACTGTAGGTCCTGGGGTTGGATTTTACCGGCGTCACACCGGTGTTAACGGGTGACGCCCTATTACAGTACACGTATACTAATAAAACTACAAAGAGCTTGCGACTGCAGATGCAGACTGGCTTCGAATGATGCTCAACAACGCGCCGTTTACGGTCGACTACCCAAACTTGTTTACGACTGCGAATCAACCTCAAGGGTCGAGGGCAGCGATTAATATGATTTCCGGAATTTCGCAGGCACTAGACCAACCAGCAATATGCATTTTTACAATGCGCTATGTGAAATGATAAAGTAAGTTGGCTAGCCCATTCGTTCGTTTTAGTAAAGTAACTAGACAAAATAGTTTGATGCTAAAAATAACCATCGAACAGACTCGATACACCATGTCATACTGCTTCGGTCCAAATTAATGTTGGCTGCGGTTCTAGTTCTAGGATAGTTCTTCTTCTTCTATTAATCAGCCAACATCAATGTTGTGATGATTATGCTGATTTGTTGGTTCTATGTTTCCAGCACTCGGCTGTATTAGTCTATGTATGTTGTGATTAAAACGTTATGCATCTTATAAGGTCTCACTGAATCTTCAGTGGTTCTTTTACGTCCCAAATTGAGACGGCACCGACATTAACGTGATTCTCCAATTAATAATCCCCTGTGTTGAGAGCCAGGTTTTAGACCCAAATATACCATGCGTGGTATTAAATCCGCTGGCTACTGGCATGCCAGGCGGATTTGCTAACCATTAGACTATCAGTGCCTCTCGGTGAGGATTAGTGGTTTGATTTCTAGTAAGTGCTAATAATCATGTTGGTTATTCTGGTATTGGGAATTTTAAGAATGAGATCTCAGCTAATTAAGTATTTTTTTCATTTCCCTTTTACTTCCCCCGTCACATTACCAGTGTATGTGCAACATAAATTATATACGGGTCCATTCGGTATTTATATTCCTAAATATTGAATTTTAATAAATTCAACATGTCTTCATCAGTCTGAAAACATTTTATTTGTCAATTACTTTCATACTGATATACATTTTAGAAGCTCGATGTACACATACTGGAGATCCCTATTGTACACATAAATTATTGTATTGTGTGTTTTACCCTATTTTTATTATTTTAATCAGTTATTCAATTTTATTTCATGACCTATTTAGTTATTTTATTACTCACTTGTTTATTATTTTACTTGTACCCCATAATTGCTTTAATTGTTTTTAAAGTATTGTACTTTTTTTAAATGTATTGTATGTATACATAATGGACTATTTGTCCGAAATAAACATACTACTACTATTTAGAAAGTGTCAATCGCATCACTATGTAGAGCAATAAAGTGTAGTGTATGTAATAATATAACATTCATGATACGTGATTATCTTCCCGTAGGCGAGGAAATGCTTCACTAAATTAATCATCTTACTTTGTAACCAGTTCGGTTGGGTACGGTGTTGTAAGATATTCTTCAATTAATTCTGTCCCGCAGCAACTGCAAGTCACTTCCGGCAACATATCATGGTATGTTGATTTTTTAGTTTTCTTACGATGTATTGGCATTTATGACACGCTGTTCTATAGTGTTGTATAACTTTTATTTTGTTTTGTTATAGGCGAAGTATTTCAGCGAAAGCGACATCGAAGGTGTGTATGAATTGTAACGATTGAAGCCAATTTGAACTGTCAGTTTTGTTCTGTCACTGCCATTCACTCATATCATGACACTTGCAACCACGCCTTTTTTTAGAAAGGGTTGCATTGTTTGAGCCTATTACATCTGTTTATACACGGTACACTTGGTTTTACATCTCCCTTTCTTGGTATGTTTAAATTGTAAAATAGACTTGGTAACTGGTAAGGACGAGATATCACTCATTACCAATGAAATACTCCAATGAAATAGTTAGTCAAAATTCTTGTGTATTTCTATAAGAAATTCTGGAAATTCTATGTACACCACAGTTGGAAGACATGAAGTGGCATTTTAGCCTTAGTGAGTGTCTCCTGACGTTAACTGATTGTTAAATATACAGTACTAGTTTGTTCTGTTTGTTTATTGTTGAATAACAAATTATTTCCGACTCGGTAACTGTAGATACTTGAAAAGGATGGGACGAATTTGGAATTTCATTTGAATCGAATATCCTCAAAATTTCAAATATCGAATACGAATATTCATGGCTTCAAATTCGATTAGTATACTGAACGGTGTCGAGATGTCATGCCGGGACGTGGCGTCATTCCGTGGCCTTGGGTTCATGTCCGTGCCTGAATCGTTGGCATCATAACCATACACATCAATCTTTTAGTTTACTTTCTGACCTATTCATGAAAATGACTTCTTACAGCCGCCCAACTTATCCTCACATATCTATGTACATATACACACACTAGTTTACAATATAAAATAATTTACATTCCTGTAAAGAATAACATTAAGAAAACAAACTCATGCAAAACTCGACATAACCTACAGCAGTTACGTGGAGCTCAGCGCTTACCATAACATCGGTAATTTATCGCAGACGTCGCTAAATAAATGACCTTCACAAATTGCGGTTTTATGCTAACACTAAACTAAAAAAACTGTAACTCTAACTTAGCCTAAGCTAACTTTAACGAATCCTAAGCTTACCAGAAACCTAACGATGCCAGTAAGCTACGCGATAACACCACGTTGCCTGCGAGACTAGCGATTTTGTTTTGTGAAGTTTATTTAAGTAATGTTAGTGATTTTATTTTATAACCTAGTGTGTATACGTATACATATAAGATATATGAGGAGTAGTTTGGCGGTTAGTCTTTTTCATAATTAAGTCACAAAGTAAAAGATCACCCAGGACCGATTTTGCAGCGGAGGACATGAAGGAATATATTCGAGAAAAATGTGTTTATAGCTGCGAATTTCAAATCGAATAACAGGAAAATGTTTGAATATTCATTTTTTAAAATAAGAATCGAATATTCATCCCATCCTTAATACTAGATAGTCACAGGGTCAGGGTAGACTAGTGTAGTGTAGACTAGTGCAGTGCAGTGCAGTTTAGCCTCATTCATATAAAATGTTTAGGACTAATATATACATACTGTCGGCCTAATACTAATCATTTAGACGTAAAGTCTATGCAGTGGGATGTTGCCATGATTCATGCCATAAACGTCTCATATCAATCATATTACAAAGGCCTATCTCTTAGCCATAGGTTATTCTTCTTCCCCTTGGCTTGATTGACCTGTTTTGAGGTGTGGATGCATCTGTTCTACTGGGCCCACTCAATGAGTCATATGAATAATATGGCCATAAAAACAAAAACATTCCATCTAGAACTGGCATTGAAGTAATAGTAATTTCACATTAACAATAACATAAGTATACTCACTGATATTCTAGCTATTTAAAGTATGTTTTGAAACTGCCTGATGTTGGCTCTGAAAGCACCTCAGCGGGCTTACAGGACTAGGAAAGACTGACAACAGTGCACAGAAACCAATACAAGATAGTAGAAAATGAGGAAGACTAAAACTAGGACAGAAACACAGTTTAAATGTAGGTCTTGAAAGAACAGGTCTGAATGGAAGAGTTCACACACAGAAGATTAAGAAAGATGATTAGTAAATTAGTAAACGTGACACATCAGTTTGCCGAAAACGTGACATCAGTTTGCAGAATACGGTGGACCGCATCCTGCAGGGAAATAAAGCAACCATTATTACTCTTTTCTGCAAACAGTCAGCAGCATAGCCTGATTGATATGTACAACTTTGGCTTTATTTCAAGCACCATGACTACCTTTTTGATGGCAGTATATAACCGTTTATTATTGTTATCAACTTTATCATGATATAGAAAACATCAAATTCCGCTGTTGCAACTCTATGTGAATAATTTTGAAATATTAATGTGTTTCCAAGATCCCACTTCACAGCCCTACGAAAGAATGTGTAAAACTAAATGGTTATGTACTAGCTGAAATGGGCTGCTGACACTTACAAAATATTTATGTTAAACTAATGGAGGTATGCTGGACATACAGCCAAACAACCTGATACCTGAAACCATGTTTTACAATAATATTTATAGATTTAATATTTTAAAATATGAACCGGTAAAGAGTACAGGTGTATGTGGTATTCTGTCAACAGAGTTCCGTGACTGCTTCTTCCTGTTTGCCCGGGAGAAGCGTATCACGAGCATTGAGCAGTTGACGACAATTATGAGGTCACTTGGATTCAGTCCCACTGTCAACGAGATCACCAGATACTACACCAGCAGTGAAAAAGGTGTGTGCATGTTTTCATCTGGAGAGTCTCACTTGTATAAATTGTACAAAATGTCACTACAAACTTGACTTTTACATTTTAGCATATGTATAGCAACCATTCATCTTAAAGTTAACAGCCATGCCAATTCTCAAAAGATGGTATTGAAAGTAATTACTACCGGTATTTGGAAAGACATGTATAACTTTAAGACTGTTATAAATCCAAACTTTCCTGAAGATTGGCCCATTTAGTAACTGTTCAGGGCACTTTGAAGATTTATGAACTAATCAGTGCTTGCTGAATGTGGTAAAACTTTGAGAACTGTAGACAATTAAGTTTTCCATTGACTGTTCTATCAGCCATGGCTCAACTAGCAGCCATTGTCTGAAATATGCTTTGGTTTCCAACCAAAATTTGAAAGTTTAGAATTTTTTAAATTCAAATTTTAAGACATCCTAACAAGTGTGTTATGCAAGTTATGAAAGTGGACATATTCATTTCTTTTAAAGAAAACTACTAATGGCTGGAAATATTCATTGATATTTATTTATGTTCAAACGTGTTCTGTTTATGGTCATGAGTACTGACTTGTGTCTGCAGATGGCAGCATCGACTTTGCGACATTTCTGGAGGTGATGCATGAGCACTCGGAAAAGGAGAAATGTCAGCAGGAAGTGACAGCTGCATTCCGTGCCCATGATCGTGGGGGTCAGGGGTCAGTGCCGGCTGGAGAACTCTTCAACATTCTCACACGCTTTGGCGAGAAAATTACCGATGCCGAAGGTAATTTTTGACTGTGCTGATTTACCAACACATGTTGATTATGATTACACAGCATTTAGTGTCATTGTTTTTATTATTGGGCTCACTGAGGCTTCAGGGTTGCAGCACAGATATCCATATATTTTTTTGGCCAGCTACACACTAGTTTTAGGACCAGTCAACCCCCCCCGCTTATAACTGTTTTGAACCTTGGTCAAGTTTGTTCATTCTATATTGCTTCAGTTCATAACAGTGTGAATGAATATCTGGTTATTGACAGTGGTGGGTTGTGCCCAATAATTGCAGTGTGGCTGAATACTTCCCACATAAGTCGAGATGGTGTTCGACTGAACATTTGCCAGGGCATGAAGTGTAATGTCGAAATATTGTACTTTATTAGAACTTACCAAGTAGCACTATATTTTTTTCTCAAATATCTTTCCAACATTTGCTATATTTAATAATCTTTTAAAAGTTATTGTGAAGACATTGCTACAAATATGTGTCATTATTGATAATTATGTGATGCTCTGTTTCAGTGAAGAGTCTGTACCAGGAGGCAAACATTCGACCCAACGGGAGAGTGACATATGATCAAATACTCGGGGTGCTGTTAACCCCAATGCCAGACTACTAGATGTCCTCCTGCCACTGCCAGTCTACTCAACATCGACATTTGATATTTGCATGTCTGATCTGTAACATAGTATACTTTTGTGTTCGTAACATTTACATTAATGCGTGACAGTTAATGTGTCACATGGAAAGTTGTCACACATGAAAAAATACTAATATGTCATCGCTATGAATCATGTACATATTTGTTAATGCCACAACTGAATCACATCACTGCATTCCAGATAATTTAATAAAATGTAGTTTATAGAACTGACTTCTTCCTTATTATATATTTTTTACAATTTTTAAATTTTTTCTTAAAATGTTCTTATTCCCACATACAAAGAACTTTATTAGGCATGATATTCAGTAATTTCTTGTTCATACTATTGTAAATAAAAAAACTGTAAAGCTTGCATATTCTAGAGGTACTGTGCAATACTCTGGGGTGTGGTATTTACTGGAGTCAAATGGTATTTTGACCAGGCTGGAACAACATTGTGACCTGCCACAGCAAAATTGGCATTAAGTCGCAGAGACATATTCTGCCCATGAGCTAAAAATAATTTTGCAGGTCATATCCCATATATATATATATATTGTTGGTTTGCTTAACTTTTAGCTACAAATAAAATGCTGAAGATATTTCAACAAATGATATATTCTAAAGAAAATGTATCCGTGAATGTAAAAATGTTACAAAACCCATTTTCTTCCAGTACATTTCCAGTACATACCAGGCATCTGGAGTTGCACTTTTCATGCTGTTAGTAGCATGGAATCGGTGTGGAACACAAACCAGGAACACAAAAAACTGCTACGGAAAGCAAGATTCACTAGAGGTGTTGAAAATCTCAGAAATATGGCAGACAAAGCAGTCTTGCAGCCAAACAGTGATTGTGAGCCTTGCAGTGGAATTTATCAAATGTTTTTGTTGGTCACAATGTCACAAGTACGTAATGTATGTGTAAGCATAAACAATGGGAGAACAGGCAAGATAAAAAACATGATCACATTTGACTTCTATTTGTAAATAATATTTGATACAAATATATCGAATATTATTTACAAATAGACTGGCAGGATAAAATCAGAAACAGTTAAACCAACGGGTGTGTTTTAGCGTCCAAAGACAGGCTCTAAGTTAGAATCCTGAAATAAAGCAATAACAAGGTAGGAGGGCCGCAGGACAAAAAAATAGTTGATTCACTAGGAGATGATGAAATGATGACACATTATACCACCACAAAGTTATGAATAAGGCAGCAATAAACAGCATGTGCGTGCTTGAGGGAGTTGCTGTTCGGCCCTGCACTTTGAACGAAGAAGACTGATGTTATGTAAAAAATCTTTGAAGTTAGTTTTGTCATAAAGACATTTCTTTAACCTTCAGGTGACAAGTTGATTGATGGCTGCTACGCCCCAGACGGGTAGCGTGGGCATAATAGCATTCCAATTCTATCGGGTAATAAAATGCTAAGGTCAAGGTAACAAAAAGGCCACAATAAATTAACGTTAATGATATACTTAGCATTCGCGCAACAAAAACTGATTTACTGGAGGGTTGCCCAATGAAACAAATGACACAGGTATGCTAAAACGGCTGACCTGTGACCTTTAAATTACATGGACACCCATTTCCTGTCACGGTAAATCATACTTGTAAGTTACGCAACCAAAATGTCTAGTCATGGGATATTTGTACCTTTGTGGTACAGGTTGATGCTGCACGTGTAATTAATAATGATATGGAATATATTGTTTCCAGGCATCAAGTTTTGTAAGAAAGTAACCGACGTTGGAGAATATCACATGACACCAGTGCTGCCAAGTATGTTAAGCAGTCAGTCAGAACTCAGCATGATTGAGTTACACCTTGCTGACATAAAAGGAACAGTACAATGCTTGGAATCTTTTATCTTGCCGATGCCGAGACAAGCCTTTCGGTTGTCAACCAAGGGATGGAAAACAATTTAACATCTCCCGTCTGAAGGCAAACGATACCAAAGTATCTGCAGAACTCCTCCATAAGTTTGTTACTGATGATGGTGCATTGACATCCAATACAGAGGAGCAACTGAATGTGGTACGACAATTCACACTGTTACCTTATTGCATGGTTTAAACATTGCATCACTATGTACAAGTGATTTTGTTTTTGTCATTGCTCCATTGAGTTTAGTTATTTGAAAGATAACCGCAGTGTTAATGTACGAGTGACTGGACATCTAGCATCACATATATTGTATTACTTCACATCATTATTTAATCTCGTTGTTGGAGGTTTCTAGACTCTTGTTGTTGTTTTGATTCTTTTACATATCTTCCAGCCGTTGAGCAACACATTTTGAATTTGATGTGGAAGATTCAAATTTCATTTGTATTTTTGATTGATTCATGAAATGTCTCCTTAACTCTCAATGACACACATGCACGCAGTCGCACACACATGCGTGCGCATGCACACACCCATCCATACATTCACCCACCCACAGCCACCACCTATTCAAAAGTTGGGTGTGGTTTTAAGTAGTCAGAATCCTCTACACTTTGTATACCGCAATTCTCAACCAGGGGTCCCCACTGGGCCATACAGAATTGTTAAGTGTTCTGTGAGACGGCAGGAGAAAATTGGAATTTAATTGTTTAATAAATGCATATAAAACCACTGATTATGATTATTGACATCATTGTAGCGAAAACACATGGGATATCATATCTAATGTAAGGGGTCCCTGAATTTTGTATTGAACAAGGGGGCGAGGGCTTGTAGACAAAAGGTTGAGAACCACTCTTGTACAATGTTAATACCGTCCCCTTGTGCACTGTATGATGAATATAATGTCAGCACCCCACCCCCACAGAGTGGTAGGGTGATGGGATGGTTGGAGATAAACATAGTTCATCCAAACTGACAAGCTCAAAACAAAAATGGGCCAAATGGCCCTGAAGTACTTTGGAGTGAGGATGGACGATAGAGGGCCAGAAGTGTGCAGCTAGACTGGTACTGTGGGGTGAGTTGGTAATTATGAATGAATTGTGTTTTGGTGAATCATAGTCACCACCTAATCTCTTCTCTGTAACCACCTACAGGGTAATTGACCTTTTCCCTGGTTCGTGTGCAGTGACCAGTGACACAGCCAAATTGTGTAAATGCAGTACCGGGTAGACACTATCAATAAAGTGTGTGTGTGTGTGTGTGCGTGTGCGTGCGTGCGTGCGTGCGTGTGTGTTTGCACTCTATAGTTGTCTAGAATAATAATGTTCTATATTTGTCATTTTACAACCCCTGCACTGGAGAGCAATTACATACAGTTAGGGTGGACAATGGAAGGCCAGGGGTGTGCAGCGAGACAGGTACTGTGGGGTGGCTGGTTGTAGTAGCCAGAATACATAGATCACCATGGGAGTTCATGACCTCAGATCTACTTAAAGCTCAGGCTGAAACAGGCCAACTTTTAACATTTTGCTTTTTTGGGAGTCCCTGAGATGGTTTTCGACTAAAATAGAAAATCTTACTTAAAATGATCCAGTTCTTAGTGGACACAAAGTGATGTCATAAGTGCATTGGACGTTTGGTTCAAAGGACATTTCTTTTCTGTACATGATACGTCACCTGCAGAACTGTGACAGATCTGCCAAATTAGACTGGTTTCTAGTATACAATGCCAGTAATAAAGCCCAGTCCTGTTTTAGCATGGATGTGCAAAATTGAATAGTACATTATAATCTCATGTACATCACAGATATTTTTATGATGTGATTGGAGGGATAATATTTGTAACGCTAGGCAGAAACAAGAACTGGACAGAAACAAAACTGTAGTTGGAGTGGTCAAACTGTTCATTTATTTCATACAGCGTTTGCAGGTTGTCAACTTGAGGAAAAATCTGACTGACCAATAAAACTGATATAGCAGAAATGCGATAAACATCAATAAACACAAAGCCGTATGAATATATACAATATATACATAATTACACAACTTAATCAAGCAACTGATTTTCTCAATCCTTACAGCAATATAATGTAAACTTCTAACTCAAATAAAATTGTTTAATAATTGAAATGAATATATATTTTTTCACTTGTTGTCAATCATATTATTTCTAACATATAATTATTATATAGTTGTAACTTTTTTTAGAACAACCAATAATCCACAGAAATGATCAATAAATATGTAAATAATTGTAAAACAACACAAACATACCACCAGTGACCCAATGGGAATGTGCATAACACTAATGATGAGGGCACAGGTGTACTCTAATACTACATTCTACACGATTATCACGGACAATCAGTGTCACAATCACTTTCAGGCACCAACGTTTGTCTGAATATTCCAGTCAGGAACAATCACGGTTCTGTATCAATAAATACTGTCCTAATCATCAACATTTGTCCTAGACACTGGCATCAGGAACAATCGTTGTTACTTACATCAATGCATGTCCTGTCATTGTTACAAGCCGAGCAATAATGTCAACCAGTGACTTGAGTGACACAATTAATAATTGTCATGTCAGTCTCTGTCCTAGCTACATGATAGACTTGTCCTGATTTATTTCCCCAGAAGACTTGGTGAGAAATAGGTCATCCTTGACCGACATAAGGAACAATCATTGTTGCCTTTGACATTCAACACATTCTGCATTGCTATAAGGAAAAGCTGCTATTACACATTTTGGTATCATCCTTGCATTACCATTGGGAATACATTTGTTCACAAACGTCCCCCGTAGTCCTGGTGTAGGTTTTGGAACCAGACAAAGGCAAGGGGCTTGGCTGATGTTGTTCGACACTTGACCCACTTAATATACACTTTTGCATCGGACGAATCACGTTGGCGACGATGCTGAAGGCGACTTGTGTTCATCGTACCTGAACAACACAAATAGTCCAGGTTTAGCGTGGTTTCAGGGACAAAAGTAGGAAAATCAAGAAACCTTTCAGTATCCAGGTTGGCATCACCCTGACTTATAAGGCCAGCACAGAATGTCATGTGAGACGACATCAGTTGTTAGTAGAACATTGTTAATATTTATATTAAAATTAAAACAATTTCCCAAATTGGAAATCAGTTATTTGTCAGAGGTTAACCTGATTTGAACTGTGTTCTTATCACAACTATTTAGGTAATGTATTTCTCCATTTGTTTCCTGAAGAAGACTACCACAGTTAACAAAAACGTACATTTACCTGGTAGTTGTGATATAATTTTTTTGGAATTAAATTAAATCTCCAATCACCATGGAAACTGTCATCAGAGTAAGGTAATCAAGTATGTGAAGAACTTTATAGAGTCCAACAGAAGTAACTGGAACACGGATGGATCCTATTGTTTTTGTTGATCACCATAAGTTTTTCAAGTAAATTTTACATCACAACTGTTGTGATGTAAAAACCACGCTAGACTGTTACAAATGACCCACTTGTAACTCGTGAACAAACTTACTGTTTCACTTCATCTGGAATGTGAATATACTCCATTGGTACAATGTCTTTCAGTTGTTCCAGATTTTTCACGTATTTCAGTTTTGATAAGAACTTTGAGCTGCAAGTGGAAGACATGTGGAATAAAGTCTACAATGTCAATGGTCTGACATCGCTTCTCAGATGATAAAAAGAATGTTTTGTTCTGTTATTGCAGATGATGATTTTTAGAGATAATAGACAGAATAATTTGTTATCAATGATGATATTGACATAATACTTTATTCATGAAATTCTAATTAACATAATTTATATAAATAATTTAAGAAAACATATATATATTGTTGAGTTATGAGCCTAATCAAATTTAAACTGCCATAATGTCAACCTATTAAAGCATGTATTTTAGAAATGATGCCTGATAAGAACAATAACATTATTATAATATAAAACACATGAAAGGAATATCAAAAAGGGAGTTATATACAAAAACGCAGGTGATATATGGTAGGATGTGTACCTGATAAAAGGTCGAGACATCAATGCGACTGTCTTCAGCCACAGGGTCGGATGTACAATCACAAGTTGCTTGAGATTCTTGCGCAGTCTGCAGATGTTAATGTCAATTGAAAGAGTCGAACAATATCACAGCAAGTAAACAATGTCACACGATATAAATTTGACAATAAAATAACTAAACTGAAACAAAACAACACAAAATACTTGACAGTTGTTTAGGTTTGTGCATTTTTCAAGACACCTTTTAAACTGTTCCCTTGCTAAATCCACATTCTCATCTGACAAAGGAGTATTCTAGCTAATTACTTTTGATAACTGCATAATCTTATACACAGCTGTTACCCCTGATAGCTCAGAATACTTTTCAAGGATGCATTCCTTCCAGCACATTAGAAACGTCCTTTGGTAAGCAATAAACATGCAAATGAACCCATTTTTCATACACATAGACTATTTATTAAACTAATTAGTCAAATATGGTCAATGGTAATTTTAATAAATTGATCAAAATACAAAACACAGAGAACCTAAGTTACTTCATGTATCGGATAAACATGAACCATTCCTAGTGGACACTAGTTGCATGTGAATAAATTAGCTGACATACCTCCTGTCGATGAGGTCGTAGCAACGTTTCAGCCACCTTACAGTTGGGATCTTGTGACTAGGTGCGGCCCCGTGGAAGTACACGATCATGTAGTCGTCCACTACCAGAAGGTCCAGTGTGTTCAGCACGTACCTGTAATCACAGCGAGTCTCTCAGTCTGCTGTCACATGACAGGAGGCAACTGGACGACTACTACATATGACACCAGTTGACTCAAGTGAGACTACAAATATGGGCCAGGATGCCCTGAAGTTCTCTGCATTATATTGTGATTTTTAGTTAATCATAGTTATAGATCATTAAGGGTTATAACTTAAATAAAATAGTGATATGGTTAGTGGTGATTATAGGCCAGTGAAGACACACCTGGAAATAAAATATCTGAGTGCCCGGTAGACTGTTTCTTAGAAAATGTGAATTTATTATGTGAACATTCTGAATTGTTTTGTATTGGGAGGCCCTGGGGCACCCTGAGAATGATTCAAGCAAATTTGTATTCCTTGTGTATGATGGCATTACAACATGGAGTAACAATACACAATTAGAGAAAATATTACTGGAGTTTTTGATAAATAGGCAAACCTTTCTGGTCAAGCCACTCGCCATGAGAAAGATGTCAGCCTCCACGATATTGGACATTATTTTAGAGCCTTCCACTCTGAGACTGCATTGTTGTGATAAAGTTGATTGTGGTCATAAATGGTTGGTCTATATAAAGGTGCATAACATTAAAAAGTTGCCATTTGTTTCCCTTGAAATATTTTGCTGCAACAACATGTACAAACAGTGACAATAAAGGACACTGTGACCAAATGAGTGGACGTACAGGAAGAGATTATCCATGACATAGTTGTAGTCCCGCCGGCGTTTATCCGGCAGATGACACGCTGTCAGTACCACTATTGCGTTGAAGCCATCGCCATAGTAACCTGCAACATTCACACACATTTCTGTAGCCAATCAAAGACTGACATGTCGTGCATATTGTAAACGAATACGTTAGTACTTTTTCGAGACAATGGTAATCACATCCACAGGCTCTAGAATTACATAAAACCATTCTGAAATATTGCGTTTGGGATCAGCATCCGAAGATAACGAGTAAAGATCCTGCGAGATGATGATTACCCGTTATAAACTGTTAGAATACAATAAAACTAGCGAGTCATATAAGACAGAGTGCCACCCAGCATGTGATGTTAGACGGAGTGCCATCTAGTGAGTGATGTAAGAATGAGAGCCACATCATGAGCAACACCTGGTGTGAATAGTAATAGAATGAGTGCCACCTGGTGAGTGATATAAGAATGAGCACCATCTAGTGAGTGATGTAAGAATGAGTGCTGTCTAACGAGTGATTATAGGAGTGACACCTGGTGAATGATTACAGAATGAACGTCATATACAGTGATATAACAATGGGTGCCACCTAGTGAGAGATGGCAGAATTAGTGCTACCTAGTCAGTGGCATAGCTCCGAGTCCAATGCCACTTTTGGCAATGTTATGGTAAGTTATAAGCCTCGTAATAACTAAACATATTCTACGAGTGGGGACAGTTGTTGACACTAACCTCCGTGAGACAGAACCTTCTTGTAAGGCTCAATCACTTTCATGTCGATGCGATAACACTTGTTGCCAAACTGCACCGTCTTCCAACTCCGCTCGTCATCAAACTCTTCCTGTGCAGTGTATTCTGGGATTGGCTCAACGGGACTGCATGCAGTGTCGGCTGTCACATAAATGTGACACGGTTAAAAGACGTCTAGAATTCAGGACATTTATTTATATCCAAAAAGTATGGTTCCATCGTTTGCATTAATAATGAACTGTGCTACTGCAGTAGTTGATCCATGATGCTGCAATAAACACATCTAAATTAAAAATGGTCACGGGTCATGCCCTGGAAGAGGCAGGCTAAGTCAACATAATCACCAGCCTCACCTGGGGACTGGAGAGCCCTCAGGACTCACATGATGACCTCAATGCCCGACATTAAGGGACATAACAAAACCATTGGATACAGCACGCACCAAGGCAGTGAGTGCGATCCAAATCAATAATTAATCTGATCGTAGTGTGTGATATTCTGAAAGTGCTACCCAGTCCAATGATATTCTGTTGAATATTAGCTGCAGTAATCAATATTCATAACTAAGATTAACATTAAAAATCCCCCTAAACAGAAATGGAAAAATCTTGACAAGGGCACTATGTTAAACTGTCAGTCATGCTAATGGGAACTATTGAAATTGAAATGTGTGCACTTACATTCCCAGTCAAGTGATCCAAACACTGAGTCGTTGGCGATGTCAGGTGTTGTGAGGTCGTCAGGCGTTTTCTCTCCCTCGACGGACAGTCCCACCTCACTGCTGCTGGAGCTGCCCACTGACACCTCAATGTCCTCCTGGTGCAACAACTCTCCAGCCAGAGGCACGATCTTCTTCTTTGGTGTCGACTCCAGGTCTGTGGGGCGCTTCGCTGCAATGTAGGAAGACGCTCAGTCACAACACAGTGTGTCACAATACAGGACATTGATTGGTCACAACATGGGAGGACGTTGAGTCACAGCACCTGAGTCACAATACTGGACGATGATTGGTCACAACATGGGAGGATTTTGAGTCACATAACGGAGACACAATACTGGACAATGATTGGTCATAATACGGGAGGAAGCTAAGTCACAATACTGGACGACTGGTCACAACACGGGAGGATGCTCTGTCACAACACAGGAGGATG
Organism: Ridgeia piscesae; assembly: GCA_025642075.2. Lineage (NCBI taxonomy): Eukaryota > Metazoa > Annelida > Polychaeta > Sabellida > Siboglinidae > Ridgeia > Ridgeia piscesae. Next base: position 378,776 of record JAODUO010000583.1, read on the forward strand.
TTCTGTCACAACACAGTAGGATGCTCTGTCACAACACGGGAGGATGCTCTGTCACAACACAAGAGGATGCTCAGTCACAACACAGGAGGATGCTCTGTCACAACACAGGAGGATGCTCAGTGACAACACAGGAGGATGCTCAGTCACAACACAGGAGGATGCTCAGTGACAACACAGGAGGATGCTCAGTCAGAACACAGGAGGATGCTCAGTGACAACACAGGAGGATGCTCAGTGACAACACAGGAGGATGCTCAGTGACAACACAGGAGGATGCTCAGTCACAACACAGGAGGATGTTCTGTCACAACACAGGAGGATGCTCTGTCACAACACAGGAGGATGCTCAGTGACAACACAGGAGGATGCTCAGTCACAACACAGGAGGATGCTCTGTCACAACACAGGAGGATGTTCTGTCACAACACAGGAGGATGTTCTGTCACAACACAGGAGGATGCTCAGTCACAACACAGGAGGATGTTCTGTCACAACACAGGAGGATGCTCAGTCACAACACAGGAGGATGTTCTGTCACAACACAGGAGGATGCTCAGTGACAACACAGGAGGATGCTCAGTCACAACACAGGAGGATGCTCAGTGACAACACAGGAGGATGCTCAGTCACAACACAGGAGGATGCTCTGTCACAACACAGGAGGATGTTCTGTCACAACACAGGAGGATGCTCAATCCCCGGAGGATGTTTGTCACAACACAGGAGGATGCTCAGTGACAACACAGGAGGATGCTCAGTCACAACACAGGAGGATGCTCAGTGACAACACAGGAGGATGCTCAGTCACAACACAGGAGGATGCTCAGTGACAACACAGGAGGATGCTCAGTGACAACACAGGAGGATGCTCAGTGACAACACAGGAGGATGCTCAGTCACAACACAGGAGGATGCTCAGTGACAACACAGGAGGATGCTCAGTCACAACACAGGAGGATGTTCTGTCACAACACAGGAGGATGCTCTGTCACAACACAAGAGGATGCTCAGTGACAACACAGGAGGATGCTCAGTCACAACACAGGAGGATGTTCTGTCACAACACAGGAGGATGCTCAGTGACAACACAGGAGGATGCTCAGTCACAACACAGGAGGATGTTCTGTCACAACACAGGAGGATGCTCAGTCACAACACAGGAGGATGTTCTGTCACAACACAGGAGGATGCTCAGTGACAACACAGGAGGATGCTCTGTCACAACACAGGAGGATGTTTCACAACACAGGAGGATGCTCTGTCACAACACAGGAGGATGCTCTGTCACAACACAGGAGGATGTTCTGTCACAACACAGGAGGATGCTCTGTCACAACACAGGAGGATGCTCTGTCACAACACAGGAGGATGTTCTGTCACAACACAGGAGGATGCTCAGTCACAACACAGGAGGATGCTCAGTCACAACACAGGAGGATGCTCAGTCACAACACAGGAGGATGCTCTGTCACAACACAGGAGGATGCTCAGTGACAACACAGGAGGATGCTCAATCACAACACAGGAGGATGTTCTGTCACAACACAGGAGGATGTTCTGTCACAACACAGGAGGATGCTCTTTACAACACAGGAGGATGCTCTGTCACAACACAGGAGGATGTTCTGTCACAACACAGGAGGATGTTCTGTCACAACACAGGAGGATGTTCTGTCACAACACAGGAGGATGCTCTGTCACAACACAGGAGGATGCTCAGTCACAACACAGGAGGATGTTCAGTCACAACACAGGAGGATGTTCTGTCACAACACAGGAGGATGCTCAGTCACAACACAGGAGGATGCTCAGTGACAACACAGGAGGATGTTCAGTCACAACACAGGAGGATGCTCAGTCACAACACAGGAGGATGCTCAGTCACAACACAGGAGGATGTTCTGTCACAACACAGGAGGATGCTCTGTCACAACACCCGGGGGATGTTTTGTCACAACACAAGGGGGATGTTTAGTGACAACACAGGAGGATGCTCAGTCACAACACAGGAGGATGCTCAGTCACAACACAGGAGGATGCTCAATCACAACACAGGAGGATGTTCAGTCACAACACAGGAGGATGTTCAGTGACAACACAGGAGGATGCTCAGTCACAACACAGGAGGATGCTCTGTCACAACACAGGAGGATGCTCTGTCACAACACAGGAGGATGTTCTGTCACAACACAGGAGGATGCTCAGTCCCACAACACAGGAGGATGTTCTGTCACAACACAGGAGGATGCTCTGTCACAACACAGGAGGATGTTCTGTCACAACACAGGAGGATGCTCTGTCACAACACAGGAGGATGTTCTGTCACAACAGAGGAGGATGCTCTGTCACAACACAGGAGGATGTTCTGTCACAACACAGGAGGATGCTCTGTCACAACACAGGAGGATGCTCTGTCACAACACAGGAGGATCTCCCGTCACAACACAGGGGGGATGCTCAGTGACCAAAAAGGAGGATGCTCCTTTTTACCCAGGGGATTTTTTCCCCGGGGGGAGGGGCTTTACCACAAATGTTGACAAAAAATCCTCCCTGTTGTAAAAAGGGGGAACCCTCCCCAAGGTGTTTGTACAAACAAATTTTTGTAAAAAGGGGGATCCTTAAAAAAGGGGGTTTGTAAAAAGGGGGATCCTTCCCCCAAATGTTTGTAAACACGGGGGTTGTAAACCCAAATTTCGTAAAAAGAAATTTCTGTGGGGATGGCCAAACCCCGGGGGTTGTAAAAACCGGGGGCTTCCCCGGGGGTTTGTAAAAGGGGGATCCTTCCCCGGGGGTTTGTAAAAAAGGGGATTTTGTGGGGGAGCCTTTCCCCGGGGGTTTGTCCAAAAAGGGGGGAACCCTCCCCGGGGGTTGTACAAACAAAACCTTCCCCGGGTTTTATCCAAAACCGGGGTGCTAGCACCCGGGGGGTTTGTAAAAAAGGATTTTCCCCCCCGGGGGTTGTCCCCCGGGGGAACTTCCCCGGGGGTTTAAAACAAATTTTCCAAAAAGGGGGGTTTGTAAAAAAAGGGGCCCTCCCACGGGGGTTGTACAACCCCTTTTTTGTAAAAAAGGGGGCCCTCACCCGGGGGTTTGTAAAAAGGGGGGCCTTTACCCGGGGGTTGTAAAAAGAAATCCTTCCCCTGTTTTTAAACCGGGGGAAGCTTTCCCCGGGGTGTTGTAAAAAGAGGAATGTTTTAAAAGGGGGGAACCTTTCCCCGGGGGTTTGTAAAAAAGGGGTTTATCCCCGGGGGTTGCAAACAAAATTTTTTGTAAAAAGGGGGATCCTTCCCGGGGTGTTTGTACAAACAAAACCTTCCCCCAAAAATGTTGTACAAACAAAACCTTCCCCAAGGTGTTTGCAAACACCCTTTTGTTCGTAAAAAGGGGGATCCTGTGGGGTGATCACAAACAAATGCCGAAAAACCCGGGGTGTTGTAAAAAAAGGGGGGCCTTCCCCGGGGGTTTGTCCCCCGGGGGCCCTCCCCGGGGGTTTGTGGGGGTTATCCCCAAAAGTTGTGGAGGATCCTTCCCCGGGGGTTGTGGGGGAGCTCTTGGGGGTTGTCACACAGGGGGAAAACTCCCGTTCCCAAACAAAACCCCCTGTCCCAAAAAAGGGGCCTTTCCCACAAATGTTGTAAAAAGGGGGATCCCAAATGTTAAAACAGGGGGATCCCCTGTTAAAAAGGGGGAAACTCTTCCCCGGGGGTTTGTAAAAAGGAAATTTTACAAACAAATGTTGTAAAAAGGGGATCCCCCTGTGTTGTGACAGACATCCTCCTTGTTTTTTGAGGATCCTCCTTGTTTAAAACATCCTCCTGTGTTGTGATTGGGATCCCCTGTGTTTTTGGCAGAAATCCTACAAACCTCCTGTGTTGTGACCTTTTTGGCAGAAATCCTCTTTTTGTGAAACCCTGGGGCATCCTCCTGTGTTGTGACAGAACATCCTCCTTTTTGTTGGTTTGAAAAAAACCTCCTGTGTTGTGACTGAGCATCCTCCTTTTGTTGTGAAAATGTTTGTGTTTGATGGGCGAGTCCTCCCGTGTTGTACGAACATCTTTCCCGTGTTGTGACGAGTTCCCTGTGTTGTATGGGCATTCCCGTGTTGTGCGAACATCCTCCTGTGGTCAAGGGCAATTTTTACGAACACCCCGGGGCCCCGGGGCCTGAGCATCCTCCTGTGTTGTACTGAGCCCTCCTCCTTTTGGGTTTCTTGTGACGAACATCCTCTGGGGTTGTGACAGAGCCTCCTTCCCGTGTTTTTCCAAGTGTTTTCAAAACCCCACTGTTTGGGTCCCTGTGTTGTGATAGAACATCCTCCCCGTGACATGACAAAAAATTTGTTGTGACAGAACATCCTTCTGGGTTTTACAGAACATCCTCCCTTTTTTTGAAAAGAACATCCTCCTTTTTGTGACAGGCATCCTTGTGTTTTTACGACATCCCCCTTTTTTGTACGAGCATCCTCCTGTGTTGTTACGAGCATCCTCCTTTTTGACGAACATCCTCCTGTGTTGTACTGGGCATCCTCCTTTTGTTGTACGAACATCCTCCCTGTTTTACGAGCAAACCTCCCGTTTGTCCATCCTCCTCTGTTTTTACAGAACCTTCCTTGTTGTGGGGCAAACATCCTCCCGGTTGTCAGGCCCCCGGGTTTTAAAAGCACAATTCTGTGTTTAAAAAAAATCCCCCTGTTAAAGACAGAAATCCTCCTGTGTTGTGACGGGCATCCTCCCGTGTTGTGACCAGTCGCCATTTTGTTTACTTTGTTCCTCCCAAAATTATGACCCCATTTCCGTATTGGTCCCCCTTTTGTGACCCAAAATCCTCCCATGTTGTGACCAATCATCGTCCAGTATTGTGACTCAGGTGCTGTGACTCAACGTCCTCCCATGTTGTGACCAATCAATGTCCTGTATTGTGACACACTGTGTTGTGACTGAGCGTCTTCCTACATTGCAGCGAAGCGCCCCACAGACCTGGAGTCGACACCAAAGAAGAAGATCGTGCCTCTGGCTGGAGAGTTGTTGCACCAGGAGGACATTGAGGTGTCAGTGGGCAGCTCCAGCAGCAGTGAGGTGGGACTGTCCGTCGAGGGAGAGAAAACGCCTGACGACCTCACAACACCTGACATCGCCAACGACTCAGTGTTTGGATCACTTGACTGGGAATGTAAGTGCACACATTTCAATTCCAATAGTTCCCATTAGCATGACTGACAGTTTAACATAGTGCCCTTGTCAAAAAATTTCCATTTCTGTTTAGGGGGATTTTTAATGTTAATCTTAGTTATGAATATTGATTACCGCAGCTAATATTCAACAGAATATCATTGGACTGGGTAGCACTTTCAGAATATCACACACTACGATCAGATTAATTATTGATTTGGATCGCACTCACTGCCTTGGTGCGTGCTGTATCCAATGGTTTTGTTATGTCCCTTAATGTCGGGCATTGAGGTCATCATGTGAGTCCTGAGGGCTCTCCAGTCCCCAGGTGAGGCTGGTGATTATGTTGACTTAGCCTGCCTCTTCCAGGGCATGACCCGTGACCATTTTTAATTTAGATGTGTTTATGCAGCATCATGGATCAACTACTGCAGTAGCACAGTTCATTATTAATGCAAACGATGGAACCATACTTTTTGGATATAAATAAATGTCCTGAATTCTAGACGTCTTTTAACCGTGTCACATTTTGTGACAGCCGACACTGCATGCAGTCCCGTTGAGCCAATCCCAGAATACACTGCACAGGAAGAGTTTGATGACGAGCGGAGTTGGAAGATTTTAAAAAGGCCTTAAAAAAACCAAAGAAGGTTCTGTCTCACGGAGGTTAGTGTCAACAACTGTCCCCACTCGTAGAATATGTTTAGTTATTACGAGGCTTATAACTTACCATAACATTGCCAAAAGTGGCATTGGACTCGGAGCTATGCCACTGACTAGGTAGCACTAATTCTGCCATCTCTCACTAGGTGGCACCCATTGTTATATCACGTATATGACGTTCATTCTGTAATCATTCACCAGGTGTCACTCCTATAATCACTCGTTAGACAGCACTCATTCTTACATCACTCACTAGATGGTGCTCATTCTTATATCACTCACCAGGTGGCACTCATTCTATTACTATTCACACCAGGTGTTGCTCATGATGTGGCTCTCATTCTTACATCACTCCCCAGATGGCACTCCGTCTAACATCACATGCTGGGTGGCACTCTGTCTTATATGACTCGCTAGTTTTATTGTATTCTAACAGTTTATAACGGGTAATCATCATCTGCAGGATCTTTACTCGTTATCTTCGGATGCTGATCCCAAACGCAATATTTCAGAATGGTTTTATGTAATTCTAGAGCCTGTGGATGTGATTACCATTGTCTCGAAAAAGTACTAACGTATTCGTTTACAATATGCACGACATGTCAGTCTTTGATTGGCTACAGAAATGTGTGTGAATGTTGCAGGTTACTATGGCGATGGCTTCAACGCAATAGTGGTACTGACAGCGTGTCATCTGCCGGATAAACGCCGGCGGGACTACAACTATGTCATGGATAATCTCTTCCTGTACGTCCACTCATTTGGTCACAGTGTCCTTTATTGTCACTGTTTGTACATGTTGTTGCAGCAAAATATTTCAAGGGAAACAAATGGCAACTTTTTAATGTTATGCACCTTTATATAGACCAACCATTTATGACCACAATCAACTTTATCACAACAATGCAGTCTCAGAGTGGAAGGCTCTAAAATAATGTCCAATATCGTGGAGGCTGACATCTTTCTCATGGCGAGTGGCTTGACCAGAAAGGTTTGCCTATTTATCAAAAACTCCAGTAATATTTTCTCTAATTGTGTATTGTTACTCCATGTTGTAATGCCATCATACACAAGGAATACAAATTTGCTTGAATCATTCTCAGGGTGCCCCAGGGCCTCCCAATACAAAACAATTCAGAATGTTCACATAATAAATTCACATTTTCTAAGAAACAGTCTACCGGGCACTAGATATTTTATTTCCAGGTGTGTCTTCACTGGCCTATAAACACCACTAACCATATCACTATTTTATTTAAGTTATAACCCTTAATGAT